>OZ020521.1:2373986-2451006 GCA_963971425.1 Bryoerythrophyllum caledonicum | reverse complement strand
AGTAGTCTGTAGAATCATTGAGAATTTTTTTGTAGTGGAATTTATATCATGTGTTGAAGAGTAAAACTTCAACTTTTGCCTCAAACATGTAAATCATAAGACTAAACAATAAAAATCATGTTACTTACTTGCATAATAAATGATTTGGGATGTAACAATATCCCCAATATTAATGCAACATTATTATTCTTGGTTGAATTATATGTAACTAATTGCGACGGCCTTCCAAATGATAAGAGATGGCATTCTACCATACAAATTATCCATATTATATCTTAATATGAGTGTAAGTTTGCCATACAAATCATTTCCCATGCTAATTGAAGGTACTAACTCTCCCCAAAAAAATCATTAAGTAAGTGTAAGTATTGTTTTAACAACATTTTAAGAAGATGTTTTTAAAACATTATAGTGTTTGACTACTTTTCATGAACATTTCAAAAATATTGGATTGTTTATGATTTTTTGTACGTAAATCAAATTTTCAGTACATGCTCATAGATTTATGGAAGATAGAAGTCAAATCATTTGAGCCATCCAAATAAATTCACTAAATTGTAATAGTGCCAATATTGTAGTAATATATTGTAACAGAGAACAAATTTTCCATATACAAACTCAATCTACCCACTTTATGTAATTTTTACTTTTATAGAATTCATGGAAATTGCAAATTAGTAATTTATTGTAGATGGCACGTCGGAAATGGAATTTTGGAAAGGAGAGTATGTCAAGTTCAAGGCACTAGGTAGGTGCTTGATCCAGAAATGTGCGCGCCCAACCCTACTCGAACGTGCCCGACTAGCCCCGTTATGTACGCGCGCAGCCCCGTCTCGTACGCGCGTAGCCCTCTCGCGTATGCGCCTACCCCTCTCGCTTACGCGCGCAGCCCTCCAACATACGCGCGCAGCCCCCTCGCATACGCACACCTCTTGGTCAAATGCGCCTGCCATAGGTCACTAATTTACTATAAATATTGGATTTCCAAGTTATGGGACCCACCTCTAGGCGCTTTGGCCTGCAACTGCCACGTGGCGGCTGCTGCTTGGCACTTTTCGGAAGTTTTTTACGGTGTCTATTGACACCTTTGTATTTCGCCACCTTCGTATTTCTCCACCTCGTCACCATGGATTCTGGACAACCATCTACCACTAGCAGTCCCCACAGAAAACGACAACGTGATAAACATCACGCACGTTCAAAGCAGAAGAAGCGCCTTCACGTGTTGATGGATGAAAATATGAAGGCATTTTCTGGTTAGGAGGCAGTTCCAATTCCATGGACATTTGCACAATGTGCAAAATACATTGGATGGTGTCATTTGGGGCACCACTGGCCATACTCGCGGTATTGTCTAATGCAACGTACAAATAGGGCCAACTTGGGGTACTGCACCAATGAGTTCTTCAAGGAGCGTTGCATCCAAGCGTACCAACACATTTATGACGAGGCGAAGTGCGCCGCAACTCGGTAAATTTTTCAATTTTACGGATGGTTTATGCAGAGGTGGTACTTGGCGTACCGGTTGATTGGAGGACAATGGAAATCCAAACAAACTCCAAGATGGCGCTAGTCATTGGAATAACAATACCGTTTGTGCAGAAGTTTCCAGGAGAAGGTCTTGGGAGAACCATGGAAGTTGAACCTTCGGATCAAAAAATCGAGTGGTCCGCATCTTCATCTGACGACTCGGATACTGGATGTCATTAGTCTGTGCGTAGGCAACAAGAATTGTCCTTCAAATTAGGCTTGAACCCAATACCATCGGTTTCACAAAAAGAGGGAGATGCCACGAAGACGGATGTGGTACTTGAGAAGGGCGTGGATAATAAAAAAAAATCTATGCAGGGTGAGTGGGTGAGTCGTGACGATTATCTTCGAGTTGTGAATCGACTAAATGAAAGCTTGAAGATCTAGGAGAAGATCTCGATGAGAAGGAAAATGAAGTTTTGGAATGCCACGAAGAAATTCAAGACTTGAAGGAACAAGTTCGGGAGAGAGACCATCTTCTTTCAATTTTTACTGGCTATAGTGGAGTTTAGAACTACAACAGTGCTAGAAATGTATATAGAGCAATGTTGAAACGTTTTGGAACAAGAGCTTTCGACAATTTTGTAACTGCCATTGAATATTGAGCAAAATTTTGTATATTTAATAAAATCTTGTAAATTGAGTGGCATCATGTATATTTAGTGGATTTTTATGAGATGTTTTACATATCAAAATCTTGAGTTTTGCAATGTTTCAATATATTGTCGAATTGGTGCAAACCTTGAAGTATTATGGAAGAATCTAAAACGCCAGCCCGACCCTTAGAGTGCGCGCCCGACTGCACAATGCGCGCGCCCGGTTACACATTGAATGCACCCGGCCCCTATGCGTGTGAAACCGGCCACATAAAGTACGCGCACGCCCCAATATTGTGCGCGCCCGGCCCTAGAGCGTACGCACACGGCCCCACAGCGTGCGCGCCCGGCCCACAGCGTGTGCGCTCGGCCACATGGAGAACGCGCACGGCTCCACAGCGTGCGCGCCCGACTACATAGATGTGCACGCGGTCCCACCTTGTGCGCGCCCGGCCCCAGATGCTCCTGCTCCAGCACTATATAAGAACCATATGCTATGTGCTTCACTCACCTCAGATCCTTGGCTTCGTGTCCTGGAACTCCTTATTGGGCTCCTTGCATGAATCTACAAGTTTGTGAGTGACCTTTGGATCCACATTTTTCTACTAGCACACAATTTCCTATTATTTTTGGTGAATTATCTTTGGCACAACATTGCGCGCCGATTTTATTGTGATGTCGTGTCAACAAAGGGCTCAAACAAAGGAGAGGGCCCCATGGTACACATTTAACAAGAAGGATCAAGCACCAGCAACACGTTCCACTGAACCTTGTTCAAGCCAATCGATTCAACAAGGTAGTTTCTTGGAAACTCAAAATGAGGAGAACACGCAGTCCACAAATCCTCTAAGCCAAGCAGCATCATCAACACCAAGATCTGTACCACAACTGAGCTTCCCAGACGCTTATCAAATAGAATAACGAAAAGAGTTGGACGAATTATGGGCACAATTTTTTATGGAGCAAACGTTGCATTCAATGTGGTTAGACATCCGGCCTTCATCAAGGCGACACTCGCAACATCAAAGGCGGATTTTGATTATACACCGCCATTGTACAATGCCATGAAGACGACATACATTGAGCCTCTAAAAAAAAGTGGAAGACCTTGTGGACAAGAAGACCGGCGTAGATATTGCCAAGTATGGAGCAACAATATGCTCGGACGGGTGGAACAATGTTACGCGTAGCCCTCTCATGAATATCATGCTCGTATGTCCAATGGGTGATATCTTCTTGGGGTCTATTGACACCACGGGTATGAAGAAATCTAACGCATATATAGGGGACCAATTGAAAACTTTTATCCAAAAGGTTGGACCATTGAATGTGGTCCAAGTGTGCACCGATAATGCTTCAAACATGTTGGGGGCAATGAAGAAGGTCAACGATGAGTACCCGCATATATATACTCAAGGGTGTTGTGCACATATTTTGGACCTCCTCCTCGAGGACTGGGAAAAGGAAGACATATTTGCAGACCTCGTCCAGAAGTCAAAAGAGATTGCATTGTATATCCGGAACCACCATGTGCCCATGGCTCTTTTTTGTCGATTTTCGCCAAAATTGTCTTTGTTGTGGCCAACAGCAACAAGGTCTGCATGCAATTACATAATGATCCATCGTCTGTTGGAAGTGAAGAATGCTCTGGAGATGGTTGTGATAGACCCAACATGGATATCCTACGTATTCTCTCTTTTCGATAGGCAAAACGGGCACCGTGCCCATACAAAGGCATCGTAGGTGCGGGCCACCATTCAAGACGAGACTTTCTAGCATCGGTGCACTAACTTTGAATTTGTAGTGGCACCAGTACTAAAGGCATTGCGAACTTTTGATGGTGACACTTCGGCAATGGGAATTGTTTGGTAACCATGAACAAGCTAAAGGAGCACGTGCTCAAGCTGCGCAATGCGCCGTTCAACATGCCAGCCGGAATTGCAACTCGCCTGGAAGGATCATTCTTTGTCCGTTGGGAGATGATGACAACAAATCATCATTATGCAGGGGCTTTATTGAATCTTTATCTAGCCACTAACTTGCAAATTCAAAACAATGGTGAGGCCAAAAGGGCCCTAAACAAGGTTGTTGTGACGCTCTGTGGTCCACTCGAAGTGTCCTATTCGGCAGTAATGCTTGAAATCACGGAGTATGAAGAATTGCCAGGCCCATATTCACCATTGGAAGCTCGGGAGATTGAAAACAACAACATGTTGCCTCATCAATAGTGGAACCGCGTGGGCGGGCAATCATTGTCTATCATTGCAAAGCGTATATTAGCACAAACCTGCTTGGCCTCGTCATGTGAGCGTAATTAAAGCATGTATTTGTTCCTGCATAGTAAGAGCCGAAATCGTTTGGGAGTGAAGAAAGCGAAAGATTTGGTTTACATCTATACGAATAGTCGATTGCTCCGAGAACGTGCTCGACCGGACCCAGTTCGATGGTATGAGGAGAATGTGCATTCAGAGGAGTCTGATCCAGATGGGGGAATTCCTTCAAACACAAAGGACGAGGACTTGGACTCGGATGATGGGGGTTACAACTGGATGGGCGGCGATTGGAAAGACCTTGCTGGTGACAACAATCCCGTGTCTGATATAGCCCACCTAGGGACAACTCTGCAAACAACAAGCACGATGGAGATGCACTACATGACCATTTTCACAACGTCCACAGCGATCCAGTGGATCCTTTTGTGTTTGATGATGTCAACGCAGAAGCAGTCCATACTACAGTAGAATTGTCGGGTGAAGACCGTGCCCAAGAAGCTAGGGTAGAGGAAGATGGGTCGGCATTGGGGAACAATCTTGATTGAGATGACAACATCTCGGAGAATCAGTCTCCCAACTCAAACGGCTCTAGCGCCTCAGGCCCTTCAAGTGGCGATGGCCCTAATCTCGACGGTCATGGCATTGGCATTGTAGCGCACAATGCATTTTCTCACGATGGAATCAAAGTGAGCAGTGGTGGAAACAATAATGAATCCCATGAGCGAATGGCCACCACGGGATCCATTGAAGTTGTGAGGAGCACTCAGGTTTTGTCTCAAGCAATAGAACCGGACTCAGAGGAAGACATGCCACTCTAAGATTTGTTTCGGCTGCCACGTGCTCAAAGTACCGCATCGATCGGGATAACTCTTTTACGTGTAAAGAAAAAAACCTCTTCAACCATAGTTTGGCCACCCGTCCACCATAGCGCACTTGGCCCAAATGGTGGTGTGGAGCGCACGATACTAATCCCACAACTTCCCTCCGCGAGGGTTGGGTCCTCTACTATGGGCAGCCATTTAGGGACACGGAGGGGCGAGAACAATGGTACTCTCCCTCTTCACGGGACTTTGGTGAAGCGGAACCTCGGAGAGAGTCATTGGGGCCAAAGGCAACCGCTCTAAAAACATGGATGGAGTAACAGACAAAAGGAAGAAAATCGGAGTAAAACGACTTGTGAACGCCGCATCAACTACTCGAGCCGAGCTACAATTATGAAACTTGGCCTCGGAGATTGAAGAGTACGTGGCACGAGTCTTGGAAAATTCAGCGGAGAACTTTTCATCATCGGGTGATGATGCAGATGATGAGGATTGCGATGAGGTACGTGGCAACAATACGGAGGTGCTTCGTGGGCTCTCTCTTTCCCAAAATGTTTGCCGATCAAAACGGAAGCAGAAAGACAATGAAGAATCCTCAAGCTCGGATGATTAAAAAGATGACGGACACGAGGGTACTACAAGTTAAAACTACATTTAGTGGTCTGGTGATTGCATGGGACAATAGTATCAGGTGCACGTGCAAACCACAACGGTACGCGCCAGGCCCGTAACGCTGCGTGCCCGACCCCTAGCGGTACGCGCCCGACCTTGACGGTACGCGCCTGGCCCTGAGGGATACGCGCCCGGCCCCAAATGCTCCGCGCACGGCCTGAAGGTACGCGCCCGACCCTATGATGTGACGTGAAAAGTTGCTTGACGTGTCGGCACACGTGTTTTACTAGGGGGTAAGTTGTAAATTTGATTTAGGATTTGTAAAAAAAATTTACACGCAATTGTCTGCCCAAAAGTGTTGTCCGTCCTGTCCGTCCATGCGACTCTCCGTCCGCCCGCTGTCTTTGGGCCCCTATCCGTCTATGTAGACAACCCTGCTTTTACTTTGTTTGAAGGAAAATAGATAATATGTACATCCTATTATTATATCATATTAGTTGATGGTACAAAAACATAGGAAAAACTATGGATCACCAAAGTATACTATGGATCACCAAAGTATAAAATAAGGCATATCTAAAGCAAGCTAATGATGATGGACTTGAATTCCATGGTTCAAATCGTAATAGGTGCATCCATGATCTATCCTCTAGGAAGGAAAAGAATGGTCAAATGCCCATGTGCCCTGGTGAATTACTCTTATCAATGTTAATGTAATAGATTGTGACAAGATTGGTGTTTCTTTTTCACTAGATTAAGGAAATTTTGGCTCTTTCATGCTCATAAGGAGGCAAGTTTTGAAAGCATTAGAGACAAAGAGTTCACTCCAAAGTAATTGATAATAATTTCACACTAGATTAAGAAAACAAATTGATTTGCAAATTATGTAGAATTATATCATTTCACAGGGATGGAAGCATTAAATTTATTGATATTTGTAGTGGAACAAATGTGTATATCATGAATTTTCAAATATTGTATATATATAGTCTTGATTTTTTTGGTAAATTTTGTCCATTCCACAAGGTCTAAAATTATTATTAGCATAACATACCTTAAATTGATATTTTTACACTCAATGGTATTGTTTGTTTTATCATGTGAATCAAAAGTATATCCACCATATATCTCAAAAGATCACAGGATATTACAAAGCATATATTTATGTTATATAGAGTCTACAATAGACAATGATTTTCTAAGTTTAAAATCCCAATCAAGTTTCCAACAAGAGATTATATATTTACAACTTGTTTATAAAGGTTTGTCAATGCTTTTCTGAAAACATAGAAAGTCGCTTTTGTATCTTATAGAAACTAAATCCATAAAAGTTCTACTATCCTTTAAATGTACATCTATTCAAATCATCACCACAATAGAAAAGCATATAGATTCAAGGAAACAACATTCACAAGAATACTAGGAAATGCTACTATTTATTTACTAATACAACAAAATACCAAATGTGTTGCAATTTGGTACAAATACGTATAGCATGTTCTCTAAACATTTTTTTAATTCAAAGTATTGCATGTGATTAACCATTCTATTCTTCATCTCTCACTAATCCAAAGTAAGAGGTGCTTTGTTAGCAAGTAGGACCACATAGAGAGGGTGGCTTGGCTTGGAAAAGGTATTTGGGAACTATTGGTCAACTCTTTGAGAACTTAGGGTACTACGGGGGAGCTTTAACTTGCATTGAGTAGGGCCCAAGGTCATTGATTGCAATGCATTTCATTGGTGCAAAAAAAGAAAACATAAAATTCCTCATGCTCTTCTTCTTCCCATATTCTAAACTCAACCTATCTTTTCATTTCTTTCCTCTTTAGGAAGGACTTCAAAAAAACTCTATTGTTCTTAAATGCTTTACATATGGCCTTGTTTTTTTTAGTTGTAAAAGTCCAAACTAAATTAGAGTTGTTGCATCATATAGGTACGATAACACTACAAATATAGGTTCACATTTCAAAGCCTAGTTTGCTAACAGTTTCCATCAAATCCCATTTTTGACCCTTTTAAACCCATGAGCTTTTCTGGCATGTGAGGATCTACGAGCGTTCTAGATCATGTAGAACGGCATCTACGGAGTGGTTACTTTTCAGAATGCAAATCTACAAACTTGTTCCACGGAAATTAGTGTAGCTCGTCGATGCTTGCACCGATAGCGATGGCGATGGTCTCAAAAGATGTCCATCTTCCTCCACCTCTAAGTCATGGTCAATTTTTTCCTTTGAGGTGGCCTATTGCGCATTCTATAAAGGTTTTGTCCATAATCGACCCATATATGGTCGATGGGCCTTAAAGGATTAAGCATGAGTGTCATGGGCACTAGAAGATTAATATAAGTTGTTCACTCAAGGGTTATACTTTTTGTTATAACAAGGGCATGACAAGATTGTCAGATATTCTCACAGTACTGAATGACCCAATGATGGATGAATCAATAATTGGGGCACAAACTTTGCCATTCTTCTGAGTCCAAGTTCCAAACCTCCAGAAGTTCCGGAAGTTGTATGTACTTCTGTTGGCCTGGTTGGGTATTCTCAAAGATATGTCCTGTCCTTTGGCGGCTCCCTATGTCTTACCTAGTTACCATACCAAGCACGCAAACTCATTGTTACCGGTATTGGGCTTCCCACACTTGTTTTTCCAACACAATCAATAATACTTTTGTTGCAGAGAGGGAACAGTAATAGACAAGGCTGCTACATTCACTTTTGCTGCTTTTTCCTGGTTCTGCGGATTGCAATGGGTGCACTGTGATAGGATTTAATTGTTTCTTCAAAGTCCAGGGAGGGGCTTTCATTGGTAGAAGAGGGTGTTTTGTTTTGGGGGCACCAATAGTTGACTTGAAATTTATTGCAACACCTTGTCCGGTTCACTTGTTCACTTTCCCACATTTTTATAACACAAATTGTGAATGTGTGCGTCTCACCAAAACAATTTGGAGCAAAATTGGATAGTGTTGCCAATTATAGCTATTGAAATGACATTAACCCTTAGAAGACATGATGCATAATGGGCTTTTTAAGGTTTGATCAGGTTTCTATGGTGTCAATTCATAACATTTTTTTAAAAACTTTTACTGCAAATGGACTTAACTAAAACTTTTGAGGTACATTTTCCAAAATCCAATATACATTAATGGAAAAACTATGTTGCCCAAAGCATTTTATTAGGGAGGGCGGACAAGGTACTACAGAGCACTTTTTTGAGCCAGGTGGCAATGAAGGAAAGTTTTTGGCAACCCTCATTGCTTTTTACTTAAGAAGAATTTCTTTCTAAATAGTTTTTTTCCAATAAAATTTCATCCACGATTCAAATTTTAGATCCAACCATTTTTTAAAAGTTAAAAATATGAAATTATTTCCTAAGTAATTGGCTACTCCCTAAACCCCTACTAATTGTATTTCAATACTCTCATCCTACACACCTCCATTAATTGTGATTTTTGGCATGCCATGACCGAGCAGAAGGTTGTATTTTTTTTAATATGCTACACAGATGATGTTTCAAAGTTGAGTTTCCACATAGTTTTGAGGCACTCTATGAACCCCTAAATGATTTTGACAATTTCACACCAAGGCACTTCAAAATTGTTCGTTTTAGCGCAATGAGTAAAGATGAAAAACAAAACTCTTATTTCTATTTTTGACCATAGTATCTAAATAAAGACTTATGAAATAACATACTCACTAAAATTCATTTACTTTAACTGCACAGATTGAAAGATTATTGTGTTTAAAGTAGAGAAAAGGATTCATTTTCTTTCTTGAGTTTAGTGAATCAACAGACTTTGACTTCACTTGGTGTCCAATTTTTGCACTGGACAAGGTCTACATTCATTTCCATCATGTTAAGCATGATATTAGTTCCTTGTACACTTGCTTTAAGAAGTAAAAAAAGGGTGTAGCATATTAAAAAAATTTGTCAATTCATGTTATATTTTTTTTAAATGAGAATCCAAATGGTCAATGAAAAGTGTTACACCACATAATGATGTGGGAAAAATAAGAAGTAAAAAAAATACAGATCTCTAAGTTTAATGTGGAAAAGAAGGAGATATTTTGGTACATTGCGCAACAATGTGCGACAATGTTTGACTTGGATTAATGTGCTATTTGTCACTAAAGACAAGAGATTTTATTTGACAATATGAAAGGAAATCATATTATTTGCTAGTACTAAATATATCACATACAACAGAGTGTCCTAGCAAAAGGTTTTGGAGTTGCCTGATGTGCCCGCACTCCCCAAATGAACTTGAGAACCCTATAACTTTTTCATTAGATGTTGGATTTAGAAGTAAAAAAATGGACTCCTACAAAGTTTTTAGTAATGTCCATCTACAATAAAAATTTCAAAAAAGAATGTTATAAATTGACACATTAGGAACCTGCCTAAACCTTCAAGAGTCCCCCAAGGGGACTCTTGGTAATTTAGGGGTTGAAATGCAAACTTTGGTGGTACACTTTTGTTTATAAAAATAAACTTAGTCGTAGTTTATATAAAAATTATCAATGGAGACCATCAAGTTAGCACCTCTTGTGCATGTAAGAAGACTACACTTTTTATTGCATTTAGTGTACTAAATACTAAATGCGAACATGTACACTAATTGCGACCTACGCAATTAGTGTAGTGTTAGAATAATATATTAAATGCCAACTAACTACACTATTTCGGGATTTCAGTAAGGATTGGAATAAAAATAAATTATACTCATGGTCATTTAGTGTATCAAAAGTAGAAGAGAGTTATTTGTACATTTGGAGTATCAAAAGTGAAGAAGAGAAAAAATAAAAACTTGCAGAGAAAAAATTGGGAAAAGCAACAATTTGAAGAAAAGAACAACATAGAAAAATCAACAACTTTGAAAAAAGAACAATTTAGAAACACCAAGATTGAGAGAAAACAACAATTTGGAGAGAAAAATTTGGAAAAAGAGAACATAGATATGGAAGGAAAGTGAATTTGCAATCCAAATATAAATAAACATTTGCAAAAAGGAGATTGGAAAATAAAAACTAAGAATTATAAATAATGAGATTTTTTTTTAAAAACAACCATTTAACAAAGAGATCATTTGAAAAAGGAAAGGTTTGGAAAATGATAACTATAAAAACCGAAAATTTTGAAAAGAAAACATTTGAAAAGTAATCTTTTGAAGAAGGAAATATTTAAAAAGAAAACATTTGAAAACATAACATGTAGAAAACGTAACCTTTGGAAAATTAACTTTTTGAAAAAGTAACAATTTGAGAAAGTAATATTTTTAAAAGTAAGCTTTTTAATGAGTAAGTTTTCAAAAGGTTAACATTTGAAAAAGTAACCTTTTGTAAAAGTTACATTTTGAAAAAGGAACCCTTTGAAAGAGTAATCTTTTGAAAAAGTAACATTTTGAAATGTGAATTTTCAAAAAGTTATTTTTTGAAACAATAACCTTTTGGGAAAGTAACCTTCTCGGTATGTAACTTGTTGAAAAGGTATACATTTCAAAAAGTTACCTTTTGAAAAAAATAACATTTTGAAAAAGTATCCATCTGAAAAAAGAAGTCTTTTGAAAAAATAAACTTTTGAAAGTAGACTTTTAAAAAAATTAACATTTCAAAAGGAAGCATTTTATTCAATAAAGTCATGGCGGCCAGTAGGTGGTTGATTGGGGGTATCTTTTTAGTTTGTTTTATTTTGATTGGCACAAGAAAGTTGATTGAGAGTATCATGAATACCATGGACGGCTAACACTATTTATCAATTTCTTTGCAATTAGTACACTATTTGTCAACTTCTTTACAATTAGTGTACTAGGGTAAGTACACTATTTGTGTGAGTACACTAAATGCAATATCTAGTGTAGTGGCTTATCTTTTTTTGAAAAGTGTGATATGAAGTATTCCAAAAAGTTGAAGTCTGAAAAAAGTAAAGCATCATTTATTAGCAAAATCAAATGAGATAATAAGTAATGTTTCAAAATTGGGTTTCTGCATAGGCACAATATAAAAGAGCAGATATAGTGGTGCACTTTCTACCTTTACAACTAACTTAATGAGGATCTATAGAACGATTATCAAGGGCACCATTGTGACACTACCTCCAGTGTATGCTTGAAAATAAGTCTTTTATTCATTTAGGAATAATTTGATGTGAAGAGATGATAGTCATTATTAAAATCAAACGTAGTCATGATCTACACAATAATCACAAATGGGCACATAGGATCAGCACCGTGCATCATGTAAAGTTGTCCCTTTTGATAAGAATTGTTGGACAACATTGGTTGATTTCATGCGGATTGGTGGAATTATTATTTAAGCAACATCAAGGTGCGTCAAATGTAGAAATAATCTTCCATGCATGTAATAGGAGAAGTCTTTTATTCATTTTTGAAAGATGTGATGTAAAGTTGGGGTTAAGTGTTACAAAATTAAACCATTATTTATTAGCATATTATCATGTATAATAGTATGTAATGTTTTGAAATTTAATTTTCATATAGTTATGAGGCACTATGTAAATGAGCAATCTATGGTGGTGCACTTTCTACTCTTGAGTCTTACATAATCACGTTTTATACAACAAATACCATTGTAAGTTGTTCTAATAACAACCATTGTGCAACATTGGTTGACTTTATGCAAATTGGTGCGTATTGCGGTGCGTTGTATGCATAATCCTTCTCCCCTACATGTAAAAAGAAAAGCCACTTATCCATCTTTGAAAAAGTGATGTGAAGTATTAAAATACGGTTAGATTTTTATAAATATAGCATATTTTATTATTGGAGATATCTAGTAATATTTCAAATTGAGTTTTGACATAGTTGGGAGACATAATATAAAAGAGCAATCAATGGTGGTGCACTTTCTACTTTAAAAATAAACCGAATCACAATTTATACAAAAATTATTAATGGCTTTGTTGAGATACCACCTTCCATGTATACTACAATGTTTTTGTATGCTACAATGTTTTTGAAGAATGTGATGTGAAATTTTTCAAGAAGTTTAAGTATTTTCTAAAAATCAAAATAAAGTTGGTTTATTAGAAAAAAATCATACATCATAGTAGGTAATGTTGCAAAATTTGGTTTCCACATAGTTGTGAGGCACTATATTGAAATGCACACTTTGGATTTGGTAGTTCATGTTTGTTTTTAAAAACAAACATAATTGCCCTTTACGCAATAATTACCAATAGGCACTATTGAGTCAGCACCTTCCATCCAGGTAAAGAGGTCTCTTCTGATAACAACTATTAATCAACAATGGTCTATTTCATGTTAATTGGTGGGATTATAATTTAAGCAGCGTTGAGGTGCGTTGTATCCAGAAACAATCTTCTGTGCATGTAAAATGGGATTACCTTATTGACCCTGGTCGAGCGGTGCACCAAACCTCAGCCTCGGGTGGGTCCATTTTTCTGGCCCTGTCCGTTTTGGGTTCTAGAGGCTTTTTTGATTTTTTTTTTTCAAAATTGGGGCCTGCGGTCCCAAATTATCCTCGATGATCCCTCCTTGGATTAAATAGGGCCCCACTCCAATACAAAAATAGGGGCAGGTTTTGTCCCACCCCTCCCAACCCCCGCCGAGCCTGTGGCTCGGTGCACCGCTCGACCGGGATAAATAGGCAAATCCTATAAAATGAGAAGTCTTTTATACAATTTTGGAAAAATGTGATGTGAAGTATTGAAAAAATGTTAGGCCTTATATTTTTAAACAATTTTATTACTAGATATCATGTGTAATATTAGGTAATGTTTCAAAAATGAGTTTTCTCACGGTCATGAGGCACAATGTATATGAGCAATCTATGGGGGTGCACTTTCAACTATTAAAACTTACTTAATCAAAATTTATTCAACAATTACCAATATAAATGGGCCTTTTTCAATTACAACTATTTAGGAAAATTGATGAACTTCATGCAGATTGGTGAAATTATAATTTTACCCTTCTTTAGTGCCTTGAGCGTGTTTATGTGAAACCAAGGTTTCTAATGATTTTTTTTTGAACAAATTTTGATGGAACGATAGTGTTTAATTTTAGTATCTAACCTTACAAATTGAATTTAAACCACAATCTAAACCTTTGAAAAACCTTTAGTAGAATTTGGCTCCTTTTTAGAGGGACTACTCTTTGGACTCTTTGGCTTGCCAGAAATGACTGGGTGTTTAACTAGTGTGAATGGAATCATTACAAGATTGAGAATGTCATTTGGCAAGGCCTTACGGACTATGGCAGGATTGCTTGGGGCAGAGTTTTGACTGCCAACACGAAGGCTAGCAGGAACAAGGCGGCAAACCTTTTCGACTCCACTTGGGGTTGTTATGAGTTGTTGTGTAGCGTTCGAGGCGACCATATTGTTTGGGTCAAAGAGTTTCATGTCTAGTTCGAGGTCTTGAGTCCTTGGTGTTGCCGGAACTGGCGCGCCTGTCTGTACTGGTGACTTTTCTGCAATCAAACTTTGTTTTGTTTTTTTTCAAAAAATTAAAATTAAAATTAAAAAAAAAAACCTTTGAAAAAATCGCATAACATCCAATGGCTGATGGAATAGATTATAGTGTTTCAAGCTACCGTATATTGGTAGTAAAAATTGTGGATAATGGAGAGTATTCTACTTCATCCATCAATAGATTTGTGCTCGATTTTTTTTACTTTGAATGAAAGAGGTTCAAATATGCACTAGATTGATAGCTCCTTATTGACGTATCACATGTGAAGTAAACATTTATACATGATTATTGATGAGTTTTTACTTTTGTTTGCTTGATTGTGTAAAAAAATGTTCCAAACGTATACGGATAATAATGGAAGTTTTGTATGTGATGAGAGATCAACAATCACAAAATAATGATGAGTCTCTTAAAGACATTCCATTCAAAATTCAAGTCCAAAATCATCTTGTATGTACATGGAAATACACAAAGTATGTGGCATAGTATTCATTGTAATTTAGTGCATTTGATGTATTTTGTGATGTATTCCTAGCTTTTCCATGAGTATGTAATTTCAAATCGTGATATGATTTTGCAAAGTGTAGCTATAATATAGGGGCTATTATTTATACAACAATTCAATGGGCATTGTTGTGTCACCACTCCCTGTGAGTGCACATTCTTTTCAGTGCATATAAGAAGAGAAGTCTTTTATGTACTTTTGAAATCAAAGCATGGTTCATTGGTGGATATCTAAGTGAAAGTATAATCACAAATTAACTTATGAACGTATATAAGGTGGATTGGAATAGTGTACATGAAATGTGTACCCTGCCTCTATTAAAGACTCTTTACAATTGTAAACTACCACTATTTGATTTTAACCATATTTATTGTATTGTTTTAAATGTCCACTTTGGAACTTAAAATCAAGTTATGGAGAAAGCTTAAAACATATGAGTGACCTCCATGTATGAGTTGTAATGAGATAATCAATCTTTAACAAATGGATGGACAAAAGTAATTTATGCTAACAAGAAATCAAGCAAGGAAGATTTTGTTCATAATCTAGCATGTAGATGCTTTAACATTCAAGGATTAAATACCTTTTTCTTAAGAAGACGAAATTTGGTATTTTAAAAAAGGCTTGTATGAATCAAGTGTTTGCCTCTCAAGCTTACCGTCTCACCCATGCTCAATATTTAATAAAGGCTATCATGTTTATTGAAGATGAATATTTAATGATGATACATGGGCTGTCATACATCGGATCATACATCGGATCAGACAATTGTTGAGTGAGCTCCGTAATTTTTGGTGACAGGAGGAGGGACTTAGTCTCAGAAACAAGATTGTGGACACCAAAAGGTAGTTGGCCTTGGTGTGAGCTTCCCATACATCTTAGATCTCAGAGGAAGGACATGTTGGGAAAGCAAATCATGTTGGAAGAGGCTCAAAAGCATCAGATATGGGGTTAGAGGAGCAAAAAACAAAGGATTGGTCTTAGATCTATGGTGTGCATGTAGTGAAAGCTTGGGAGCACGTGTAGGCCCATGAATCTACGAGTCTCTACACTAGATTTGAAGACTGGATAACATATCTATAGCCTTCTTTGCAAGCCACCACACCCCTCGACCCAGTCTTTATTTCATTACCGCATCTCGAACAAGATCAACACAATTCCGGAACAAAACTACCTCTTTGCATCCAACCATGATCCACATCAGCAATAACACAACAACACAACTTTGGAGTAGCAGAAGCAAACGATCCAGTACTGACGCATGGAGATCAAGAAAATGCGACTACACTCGTCGAGAGCACCTTTGAGCAGCAAATGTACACGTTAAAATCCAAGTTGGTAGATCACGCAACAACTTTTATACATTCCCTATGAGTACTTTCACTCAAGACTACCTCTCACTCCTCTCCATTTCCTCAATAGAATTGTAACTCATATTTAAAATCCATTCTTGTCTTGTTATTATTTTTCTTGGTGAAACTTAACAACTCACCTTTAACTCTAGTAGCACTAACAACAAATAAACCAAATAGATAATAGCCTAAGCCTAGCTCACAACAATCTTGTGCATACACATAGAAATCTCCACATCCGTAAAAGAGGGTGGAAGCATTGTCCATTTCTCTTTGGAATCTTTGAAGGCACACAAAAGTTACCATGGCAACCGCACGCTATCCTCAAACATGTAGATTTACACCAACATCAGTGCCCATAGACGACCAAGCAACAACTAATCGAAGCCGAGATTTCAACAGCCAACACCAAGTAGCAACATTCAAGCAACAACATCCAAGCTCGAGCCCCAACTGCAAGTAGTACTATCCAAGCCCGAGTCCCAACAACAACTACACCGAAACGTCCAAGCAGTAACACCAAAAGCAACATCATCAAATCATACTACAACAAGCAGCACCACCAACCCTTGCTGCAATAACAAGCAACAACATTCATAGAGCAAGCAACACCACCAACACGAGATTGCCCCAACTATTCGTATCACTAATAAAAAAACAACTTGTGAAGTTTGGTGGCCTCTTCGGAATCAATACCTAGATCATTTACCGAAGAGACGGACCTCCTACACACACACAAAAGTCACCAACCCTAAGTGAGAAGAGTGTTGAGCGGCCAAGAGCTCGAGTCTACACCTCAATCTTGAGCCGAACGCAGATTGCAAAGTTTGGTATAGGCGGAGTGTAACACCAAAAGAATCCGAGCACAGAGCCTAAGTGGAACGCCCAAGAGCCCAAGTCCACACCTCAACCTCGTGTCAAGCGCAGATTGCAGAGCTTGGTTCAGGCGGAGTGCAATGCAAAGGAACCTGAGCCCATAGCCTCGATGGAAAGAATAGAGGAGCAGAGAGGAGAAAAGTAATAGAAGACAAGAAGAGTAGAGCTAAAACATAGTGCTTGAAGCAGCACAAGAAGAGCAGAACCCAAGTGCCGTGCTTGAAGCAATGCGGGGAGCCACAAAGCCCCTCCCACAACGGTCTGAGAGGCCTCCTGCGACCTGTGCGAGCAACTCTTGCGACCCCCCTTCCTAGCCTATTGACCTACCCCATTCACTAGCGACCTACCTCACACACTAGAAGCCTCCCGCCCAACAACCTTCTTTAGGAGCGACCTCCTCACCTACTGTAACAACACCACTATCTCACATTGCAATGCCCAAACCTGCCTCAACGACCTAGTGTTTACACTGCAACATTTGAAACGCTACCCATGTAAGTCTCTTAAACCTCATGCTTTAAAATTATAACTTGTAAGTGGCAGTAAGCTTGGTGGATGTAGATATGGATACAAGAAACGTGAAATAAACTCTCAATTATGTTGACCGTATGGACATTGAGTCTTCCACCAAAAGCCTCATCTCTCTCCCTAAAACTTGTGGCTTCAACTTATGGCTGGGTTTCCAGATGATGGAAGAGGTGGCAATAGATGAAGGACTTAAAGAGCTCTTCAGTGGAGAAATAATTGAAGACATGGTAAATAGGGGCTTTAAAGAAAAAGAGGCATGAGAAGTTAGAAAAGAAAAGATAGCCTTTCCACACATCCTACAAATCCTATACCCCACAATCACGAGGAGCAGGAGGCCTTGGCGGACAACACTACGACCTCACGCAAGTACCTGCCAACATCATTGTCAACTCAAGCACAAGTTTGGCTCTAGACTTTCAAATTGCTATTCATTTTGAGCTTCCCACCAACCAAATTTTGCATGATTGATGTCTATGCAATGGTTGTCAACCGCCTCAAAGTCATGGACATCCCACTCGGTAAGAAATCATTGAACTTATTTCTACTCACTGTTTAAGTTTTAAACAAGGTGGGGGACAAAAAGGTGTTTGGTCTGGGCTTATCAAACTTCATTTTCTTGAAACCCGAGATTGACGGGAATTCTTCCTCAAGGAAATTTGACCCTTCATCCTCAAACTCGATGAAATTGACGTGAGGGGAAAGGTATGTAAATCATACCATAATACCGTAGGCTTTCCTATTCTATCAGTGAAAATTCAAAGCCCTATTCTCCATGGTGTTACTCTTATCTCTTCAAAGAGATTTTTGAGCCAGCTTCAAGACAAGACAAAACTTTGAGGTGACTAGAGTGGAGAAGATGAAAGAGGAAGGCTTTGCCTACATTTCTCCGCAGCAAGCAAAGAAGATACAAGATCTCCAAGTAACCGCACACCAAGAAATCATGCAACTGAAAAAAGCTTTTGGTAGAGGATGCATGACCAAAGATATGAAGACCAAGAAGGACGCCTTCACCCTCACACTCTCCCAACTTCCCATATTCATTAGTGTTGATGAGACTACTAGTGCTATCCACAAACAGAATACACCCCAAACAATTACATTACAGTGTACTGGTTCTTGGTTTCTGGTATACAGTGTCCACCCTGAGAGGGGTTAGTAGTCCTATACCACTGTTGTTATGTCCTGTGGGCATATCATCAAGGGTAGGTCGAACGGACACTATATTCACGCCAACCCATAAGGGTCTGGTGTTCTTCTTCTTCTGCTATCCATAAGATTTTAGATGCTAATAATGTTAGCTCTATTTGGTTTCACCGTAACGTTGTTTGTCACAATGGAAGTGTCAATGTTGTGTGTGCAAAATCCATAGTTTATAGGGCCTTTGTAGACAAAACCATTCCCATAGATGGCCACTTCGTCAATTTTGCTCCTCATAGGAGGAGCATTGATGGAGTTGAGCCCCCCACTCAAATCCAACTTGTGGACTTCGGTTTTGGCGACGTCAACAAAGCAATTACCAACGCAATGGAAGCCTTCGAGCTCTAAGCAACGACGGATGTAGTCACCACGAAAAACTTGGCTGGGCCTTAGAGGCAAACAACAAACTATTGAGGTTAGAGGCGAAGGCACTAGCGGATGCAAAGGCCACGAAATTCTAAGAACTCAAGGACCATATGTTGAAGATCCAAGAATGCGTTGGAGTAATCTTTGCAATGTTGCAAAACATTATTGGGTCCAAGCCACCTTCCATAATTGAAGAAGGATTGTCAAAAATGTGAAGGTAAACAACCTCAAGGCTAAAGAGTTAGTATCTAACCGGTCGTCTAAAATACTTCTATAGTAGAATCCATCTAACTAATATCTAGCTATCTTACAAAATTAGATATACATACAATATTCCTTATACCTATTGTATTTTATTTGAATATAAATATAAACAAATACAAGTATACAACATGGTAATACAAGTGCATATTTATATATCAGTTTACATACCAATATATATATATATACCAATACAAATACCAACATATATACTGATACAAATACTAACACACATATTCATACAAACACCAATACCTATACTACACCAAACACCCATAAAAATACAATTCACAATATACAAACATATACAAAAACAAATACAACACTATAAAAACAAACCAATACACAGTTGAATACACAAATAAATTCACCAATAAACATACAAATAAGCACCCAAATAATAATTACACAAACAATTCCAAAAACCACAAAATCCATGCAACAATAAAAATCAAAATAACTTTACAAATCAATGACAAAATATGCATAATTACAACTCAAAAAAGTACCAGCAAAACAACTATACCTCCACATCCAAAATATACAAATACCCCCATTATAAAACCACCACATTTACAACGATATAATGGTTCAACAAACCCAAGATATATACTTCACACCTTTTAACTCAACAATAATAATAAAAAACAAAACAAAAAAACACCAAAATAAAAATAATAAACAACTCCAAAACAAAATAACATATAAGTTGTAAAAAAAAATATGTCGTAAAACTAATATACTATATGCCTTAATCCCTAAATTTCCAAGAGTCCCCTCGGGGGACTCTAGTAGGTTTGGGCAGGTACCTCTAGCGTCAATTTATGACATACTTTTTGAATTTTTTATAGTAGATGGACATTATCAAAAGCTTTGTGTGAGTTCATTTTTTCTCTCTTAAATCCAACATTTTATGAAAAAGTTATAGGGTTTTGAAGTTTAAATGGGGAGAGCGGGCACGTCGGGCAACTCCAAAAACTTTTGCTATGACACTCTATTGATTGTGAGATTTTTGGTACGAACTAATAATATTATTTCCTTTCATATTGTGAAAAAAAATCTCTTGTCTTTAGTGAAAAAAACATATAAATCCAAGTCAAACATTTTCACACATTATTGCACATTGTCGGGCAAGGTACCAATAAAACTTCGAGATCACGATATTTTTTACTCTTTATTTTTTCCGTAGCATTATGTGGTGTAAACCATCCCATTGACCGTTTGGATTCTCATTCTAAAACATACAAAGTTTGCAAAAAATATATAACGCAAAGTGACAATTTTTGAACCTCTACTCCTTGCACAATTTTTTTGAATTTGCTACACCCTTTTTCTACCTCTAAAAATTGGAGTACAAGGAGCTAATATCATGCTCAACATTATGGAAATGGATTGAGACCTTATGTAGTGAAAAAAATTGACATCAAGTGAAGTCAAAGTCTGCTGATCTACTAAATGCAGGGAAGAAAATGGACCCTTTTCTCTACTTCAATCACTATAATATTACAATCCGTGCGGTCAAACCTCATGAATTTTGTTGAATAAGTTCCTCAATAAGTCTTATTTGAGATCCTATGGTTCAAACTAGAAGTAAAAGTTTTTTGTTTCGTCGTTACTAATTGCACAAAAACGGGCAGCTTTGAAGTGCTTTTGGTGTGAAATTGTCAAAGAAATTTAGGGATTAAGAATCACCACTCACCCCTCCCTAGAAGAATGCAACCACCTTTTATCACATAAATACTCTAATATAACTCAATGGACTAACACTCTCCTAAACAAATTAGCCGCCCTAGATAACCCACCCGAACGGCACATCAATACTAATCACCCATATAAAAAATTTACTAAAGAAAACCAAGACATTATGCACCATAGAGACTCAATATATAAAAAACTATACAATTTCATCCATAATCAAAATCCACCACCAACACAAAACTAAATACAACAATACTTTTCATTTATTCTTGTGGAACTAATTAAAAGAACGTTTCAGAGATGCTATGAACCTATACCAAAATACACACACCCGGCCCCTTCACTCCCATACATCCCTCGTCTAAATCAAAACACAAACACATTAAACAACTACACATATATTCTAACATCAAATGCCCTATCCCTCCACACTACCCTCCTCTGCATTCAAAACCTCACCACATAAAAAAATACTCCCCCAGCCATAATTGCCATACAAGAGACCAAACTCACAGCCACAAAATCTACTAAATACATAGAACAAATCTTTCCTAACTAAAAAATGATCTTTAACAATACCCATGCCTTCACATGTTGTATCCAACAATGCCGCCCATATACACTAGGATGAGGTGGCTTCTCACATTAATACATAAAAGCCTACACATTCCCTGGCCACATTGTCAAAATCCCTACACGAATGCACATATCTCCATACGGATTAAAAAAATTAATAACCAATCCCTTTAACCATGGCTAATACTTCACATGTACATGCCATCCCACCTAGAAGACTTTAGATTCATCACAGACATCAAAAATACTATTACCATCCAAATTAACAACAACCTAAATCACACATACTTACTATGTGGCAATTTTAATTGAGACGTTGCACTAATCGGCACACAACACGGAGACCAATTTTCCCCGCGACAATCCATCGACTTAAGTCTAATAAACAATTATTACATACTAAGCCTCAATCACAAAACGGTACACTTGCACAACAAAAACAAGAATTATTCTTAACTCATACCACTCATCAATCCAAATAAATATCCCACACGTTACACTTATAAATAGAACACCCACAACACCAAACAAAGAAAATGTCCGAATACTTAATCCCATTCCAAAAATCAATGTACAAGATTTCAACACTATGTGTTTTGAAGGAAAATCTATACAAATCGACTCCTTTATTAACTATCTAAAAAACAATGGCCAACTCTCTCAAAACCAATGGCTTGAATTTTGTAACACCCTAGACACACTAATAAATAATATCTCCAACACCCTTGAGAAAACTGCAAAGCCCCACCCATACCTTAACTAACAACCAGAGCATCTAAACAACGGGGATATTTACCACAAAAACTCTCAAAAAAGTGGAAACAACACTTAAGTATATATCCTACTGTTCAGAAAACAATTCAAACTGTTAAAAATAAACCACAATGGTTCACTTAGCCCATTTGTCAAGAAGTACAAACCGTCCAGCATACCCAAATCCTGCCCCCACCACCTCTTCACACATCACCAGATTAATGTTTACATAATATTGCATGAATTGCAAAAGAGTCCATAAAAAATAACTACCAAGTGTACTAGAGAAACTATCAAAAAATCCATCTTTAAATACAGACAATTGTATGATACTAGTCAAAAGAAAATTAATAGAAGATTCTTTAAAACAGTGAATCTCCACCACTAGATTGTACCCTAATCAATATAGCAACATTTTAACTAGCTTTAAAGACATTGCAAATGAGATATATAACCAAAAAAAAACAATAGACCTACCGTACGTACATGTAATTACTCACGAGACCACCCACCTACATATACATGTGCGGTAAGACAATACTCATGGCATGACCTGGATGGCTTTACTATAGATAAGTGTGGTGAACCATAAATTCCACTACACACTTACTTTAATCGAGCCACATACGATACATGCTTCAAAAATCTTGGAAACAATAAAGCCCCAATGTTGGATTGCATTCCAAACTCCACGGAACTAATCTTGGGGATGACAAGAGTACTTCTCTCCCTAATTTTCTCTCACTGCTACCAAAAAAACAAATCCTAGCCTCATGGAAAACTTGTTCTACAATATTACTATATACAAAAGGTGATCCCTCAATGCTTCCCAACTAGTGACCAACTGCCTTAGCCAACACCACCTATATACTTTTTACAAACACATTCACATCCATATTATCCTCATATGGAGAAAAACACCAAATCTTACACAACAGCCAAGAAGGCTTTTGTGCGGAAAGAAGTACCACCAGACAACTCCAAACCATAATAGCTCTGCTAGAATACGTACGATTTACAAATCAAGACATATATATTTAATATATTTATTTCAAAAATGCATTTGGCCCTATTGACCATGCAAGATTACTAGCAATTATGTCTGACCTTGGATACCCGCCGACGCGATTGCACTAGTCGAAAACATCTACTCTCAATCGTCCACCTCGTACGTTGGAGAATATTCTGGTGGTCAATAACATCCCTATTCAACGCAGAAGAATACAGGTTGATATCTTAAGTCCATATCTATTCATTATTTTCATGGAACCACTATTAAGGACCAAGGTGGATGTAAAGGAGAAATAACGGTTACAGCTTTGGAACATCACAAGTCAACATCAACTTGACCGCCTACACCAGTGACCTTGCCACTATAGGAGGTAAACTTAAATCACTACAAATCCAAGCCAATAAGGTTGATAAATTCTGCGATGGGTCCGATATGGATGTTGGTACCCAAAAATGTGCTGCCACAGGATGTCCAAATATATCCAAAATGAACCCCACTGTATTCAAAGCACTTATGCAAGCCTCCAATATAAAATTCCGTAACCAAGCCATCTCTATACTACATCAAGATGGACCATACGTGTATCTAGGCACACATCTTGTCCCCTCACTAAAATGGAAGATACAAATCCACCCCAGTACTACAAAACTCATTAAACAATGCAAAGAACCTATAACATGCCCAGCCCCACTGAAACAAAAAACAAAAATGGTGGACAAAGTACTTAGGCCCCAAGTAGCATACAGTTTCTACGCAGTCCCATACTCTATGTTTGCTATAAAAAAACTAGACCAAAAAAATCATAGCCATACAAAAATTCATTTGTCGCTTTCCCAAATGTATGTCAAATGTAATAACCAACTCCCACAAAATTATTTGGACTAGAGGCTTTCCCCTTTAAAAATGCCTACCTCCAATGTGTAGGGGAACAATTTCAAAATACACTCAACAACTAAGGTAGATTTGGAAAAATCTACAAGGGACTCACCCACTTTATTCTTACCAAATACAGTGGTGCTAATACCATCCCTATAATTAACAAAGCCGATGCGTTAGATCACCAATCACCCAAACATTTTTTCTACTAAAAAATGAAGCAAAAGTTTACTTAAAAAGCACACTCATGGATTTTCTTTTTAAACCCTCATCCTTCAAACAAATATGGCTACTGGAAATCCAAAGTAACACAAGAAAAAACCAATACCTCTTCCAAAAACTCTTACAAAAAAATTTCTAGTAAATATTACTGACTTAAAACATATCACATTACCAAATGAAACACACATTATGAACCACAATGACTTCAAAACATTCCATGCTACACCATTCAAATTAGTAGAAAACGCTATTAATATTGCTCAACAACTATTTTGCTATCACCCCTCCATGCCCCGACACATGCGCCTCACCATGCTCTACACATCCAAGCCCCCACACACTTAGAAACGCATATGTCACCACCAACAGTGGCATCCATCCCCAAAACAACTCTGCTTGAATTCACCCTCCTCATCCACTGCACCCTTTTTTTCCTCCCCCCTCCAAACATACATCCTTAAAAACCCTTCCACATTTCCTATAAATCTCATTCTTGACCATAAACATAGAAAACATATTGACTCAAACAAAATTATAAAGAATGATACCAAATATTTATACCAATGGCAATACAACAACAATGCCTACAACAAATGGTTACCCCAAAGGAACCTTTTCCCATGGCATGACCAAAACACCTCCACCCATAACTCCGCACAACTAACACAATATTGCTAAAACACTCAAAACAAATTCTACTTCAAAATCATTCAAGCACACCACCTCCAAGAACAATCTCGTGACTCAAGACCGGTTACCCCACACGTAATCATTCCTCTCCTCAACATCCATACAACCAAATGTATGCCGAAAAAGATATTCTCACATCAAATATCACAATAAGAATTAATGAAGATCACGCACATATATACAAAGACAATGGGAGACATCTAATCACTATTCCTGTCACTAGACTCCATGGCTATGAAAAAATACCATAACAAATTACAAACTTCCACAAACATAAAGCCAATAACTCAACCATTCAAAACTGAAATAGTTTGGTTGTACCAAAGATAAATATACTGCATCCCAAAAAATGACCCCCTCAAACTCGCACAATATACACTACCTACGCCATTCTGAACTCACCAATCTCATCTTTCAACATCCAATACTCGTACTTCTCATCCACGTCACACGCCCCATCCAACTCACAAAATTCCACTCACCCTTTGAAAGAGACAAAATCTATGGTTCACTAGGAAACACTTTTGACTACAAATGGATTGCACACCTCCACAATATAGAAGAAACACAACAAGCAATACATTGTGCAAGACTTGCAGCCAGAAGTGACCCGAAATATACTTCCATGCTTCCATGCTTTTGGTACTAGTTATTGTCAACCCCAGACATTGTCATAGAGAAAAAGTTGGTTATGGCATACACAACTCAACTAAAGAAATAAAAATATCCAAAAGACCTCATGGACTCTAATATATCTTTAGAGCAGAAATAATGGCCCTCCATAAAACCCTCCAAATTATCACTACAAAATATGATAACAAACCCGCACATATCTTTACAAATTGTATAAACGTATTGTATCTACTAAACACACAAATAACACATCCTACCCTTCACAATAGCCACCCCGACTAAACCATACTAACATCTATGGATAACCGCTAAAGGACCAAGTGTCAAAAATTGGCTTTTTGAAAGTTTTGACAGATTCCTATGGTGTCAATTTCCAACATTCCTCTTTGAAATTTTTACTATAGAAAGGCGTTACCAAGACCTTAGTAGCAAAACAGTTTTTCCTGAACTGGACATTTGATGAAAAAGTCATAGGGTTTTGAATTTCAAATGGGGAGAGCGGGCACCTTGGGCACATTCAAAAACTTTTGCTAGGACACTATTGAATGTGAGATTTTCAATACTTGCAAGTAGTATTGTTTCCCTTTATATTGTCAAAAACAAGTTCTTGTCTTTCTTGAAAAATAGTTTTGTCATGCTATTTTTCAAGAATAGTTTTTTGGTACCATGTCAAACATTTTAGCACATTGTCAGTCATTGTCAGGCAAGGTACCAAAAAACTTCTTTTTTTCCACATAAAACCTAGATATCTTTATATTTTTCACTTTTTATTTTTTCCACAACAATGTCTGGTGTCCACCTTCTTCTTGACCATTCGGATTATCAATCTAAAACATGTTAAGTTCTCAAAAAACTAAAGTGTGAATTGGCAAATTTGGAACCTCTACTCCTTGCACACAATTGTTTTGAATATGCTACATCCGTCCTCTACCTCTAAAAATTGGTGTATAAGGAACTAACATCATGCTTAACAAGATGGTAATGGATTTAGACCTTGTGTAGTGCAAAAATTTGACACCAAGTGAAGTCAAAGTCTGCTGATCCATTGAACGCAGGGAAGAAAATGAACCATTTTCTTGACTTCAAACATTATAATCTTTTAATCCGTGTGGTCAAAGTTTATGAAATTTTGTGAGTATATTACCTAACAAGTCATAATTGAGATCCTACCGTCATAACTAGAAATCGAAGTTTTTGTTTCCTTCTTTGTTCGTAGCACTAGAATCCAACAATTTTGAAGTGATTTTGGTGTAAAACTGTCATGGTACTTTGGGGGTTAAAGAGATTATACTGTAGTTTTTAGTGTAAGGATGTGGATTTGTAGACCTTTAATAAACCATGATCTACATTGGTCTTTCTTTTAAATCTCATTTAATCTCTGGAAGTACATTGGATTAAGCCTGCATGAATAATGACCACTACACCGTTTCGTGAACGTAGAGTAGACTAGACTATTTGAAATTTCCTACACTAATTGAAAATTTACATGCAATTGTTGACTGACACACACTTGCTTGAGAAGAAATACCCAATCAGAACTTGGCATACACATGCTTTGATGGAAATTAGTGTGAGTGATCTACATCAATAATCCCTCTACACTATATTCAACGTTTAGTGTAGTTGTCACATGATGAGTGGCCATTGGCTGCAAGCGGAATTCTGTTGGTTAGGAGAGGATGGTCCACACTGCACAGCCAACAAACTGGATAAGATGATCAAAGGATGAGGTGCCATCCGTCAACATAGTGAGCCTCCAACAAAGTCAAGTTGTGACTCCAAATTCTAAACCTGGTCATCCCTACTAAAGTACCAATTGTGTCTTCACTTCTTTTGAAAGTTCAAGAAACAGCAAGGGGAAAAAATGAGTGAAAAGATTGACACACCTATTTTTATTTTTATTTTTATTTTGACACAAGCAAAGAGAGCCTTTACTGCGAAGGGGCGAGGGAGAAAAAAAAAGGGGGCCCAGGCAGACCCCGCCAAAGCCGGCGAGGCCGAGCGACACGCCCGGGCCAAAATTAAGTGTTAGTAAGGGGGTTAGACCTAGGGTTAGTCCTAAACGAGCTAGGAGATAGATGCCAATGCGGCTTCTCATCGACCCACTAAGCTAGAACGTCATTGCAACACCAAAGATTTTTCAAAAACTTCGTGCTCTTCTCCGGAGCCTGGGTGCACTTAGACTGCGACTTGGACCACGGGACATGCCCATAGTCCACGAGACCAAGCCACACGTTAGATTTGAGCTTCTGCTTGGTCCACTTGATGTCGTTAAACGTACTATCGTATCTTTCACTCCAAAGCTGCCACAAAATGATACCTCTCAACAACACCCAGATCCTGCTGATGAGGGTGAAATGCCTCGGAATACGGTGACCAAAGATACCGTGTTTCCACGTCGGGTTGAACGCACAGGGCTGCACAACACCACCGAGGGTGTCGTCGTCCCCACTCGCACTGTCGGACTCCTCAAGAGAGATTAGCGGAGACGGCGGCACTTCATGGACAATATTCTGTTGATGGTTCAGGCTAGGTGTCGGCACCCCCCTCCGTCGGCGCCACAGCAAGCGCTTCGCCGCGCCCGTGTTTTCCTTTCTCTTGTGAGCTACCTGATTGTCAGGGCAACAAGGCAGCAGTTGAGTCAACAGGTTGGCCCCCCACGACCACGTCTCTTGAGCGGACTTACACTCCCAGAATCTATGGAGAATGGTTTCAGGGGTCCCACAATTACACGCGGGGCAATTTTGATCGGCAGAAGAGTGAATCCTCCCTCTCCACACATTGACAGCGGTGGCCTTATGCCAAATGGCCCAGATGAAGCCAACCTCCTTCTACGTCCTATCGGCGTCCCAGATATTGAGCCATTTGAGCTTATATGATGCCGGGAGGATCCCACTCCCCTTGTTAACAACAATAGAGGGCACTTGGTGCCTGAGCTGCATGAGCTTGCGGCCAACTTTGGTGGAGAATTCTATGAAAGAGGTCTCTCCATCCCATTTGAAACGCTTTGGATCCCACATCAACATGTCACTTCTTCCGTAGAATAAGTGCATGGTGGTCTTTTTGGTGCCTCTAAATACCTTCGCAACCCGAACTTGACGAAACATACCAAAATGTGTGGAGATCCAATCATCTGCATAGAAACTCCAGCTAGGAGGCCTCGTCGCCACCTTGAGGCGTTCCGTCCAGTTGATGCTCTGCAGGTAGTGTGATGCCGGTCTGACCACGAAAGCATCTCTACTGGAAGGGATCTCCGACCGTTGCCATCCCAAATCAGGTTGAAATCGCTCACTAGTTTGTAACACCATAACCGACATCAGAGCCTTTTCGGCATTAAACATGCCAACCCACTCCCCAGGAGTTGTTCGCAGGTGGTTCATGCGGAGAAGTCGGCTCGATGTACCCCACAGACCTTGTGTAAGGGCGAGCCAAGCCCCACTTTTAGACTCCGCAAGGGCGTGAGTGGCACGCATCTCCTCCAAATTGAAGAAGCGGTCACCATTTTAAACATCTCAGTAATGATGGATCCCTTGTTTATTCAACTCCAGCGCCCGCGAGCAAGCGAACCCAAGGCCGATGGTTTGAGCAGTAGGGTAGAACCAGAAATTGCATCCCAAAAGTTCGTCAAGGGTGGAAGGTGGACTGTACTTCAGAGTAGGGAGAATTGACTTCCATACAGACGTCACTCGGTTCCACACAATGGATCCTCTCTTTGACATTAGTCAACGTAAAATACTTCAGAATGGCTTGCCATCTACCGTTGGCAAAGGGCTGAAATGAAGCAAGACGGTATCTGAGGAGGGAATGTAGATTAGACTCCCCGGGTTCCATGGCCTTCAGCACCCACTTTGTCAGAAGCGGCGTTGATGCGTCTTCAATAATGATTAAATTCAACCCGCGACGGGCTTTAGGTTGGCAACACCGGATCCAACTTGCACGAGTGCGAGATCGCCTCATCGTGCCGGAGGCCAAATAGTTCATGATTAATCCCTTGACTCTCGTACTACCCTTTTTCGTGCCTCCTCAGATTGACAGGAAAAATAGAAGAGCTGACAGGAGAACGTTGTTGGCAATCACGCTTCTCCCGGTAGGGTTGAGTTTTGCAGAGCTCCAGTAGACTAATTTCTTGGAGATGCGCTCGTATAGGAAGTTGTCCACTGAACTTGTGGAGAGCGTCATGCCAAACGGGGATAAGAGTAATTTACTAACAGTTTCCAGCTCTGCCCAGGTAATGTCCAAATGGTCTGTCCATAACGATCTGCCAGGACCTCCTCAATCTTGCCAATATCCGCATGACTTGGACCAATTGATAACCAGGCCTGTAGCAAGACAAAAGATATTAAGAATATGAATCAAATACCTCACAAGTCCTTCCTTCTCAAGTAGTGTGAATGTGGTATCGTCGGCACATTGCGCAAGGATCTATTGCCGGTCTGCACACGGGAGCTTGATGCCTTCCACACAGCCATTCTGTGCCTTCAATTTTACCATAGTGTTCAAGGCCTCTACAATTATTATGAACATATACGGTGCAAGTGGGCAACCCTTTTGATCTTAAACGCTGGGCCTGGTCTGCCATTCACCTTAACAGCAGAGGTGGCCTCTTGAAAGAGGATCTTGATCATTGAAATAAAATCGGCAGGGAAGCCAAAGGCTTGTATGATCTTATACATGCACTCCCAGTCTACCATGTCGTAGGCTTTAGAAAAGTCCAACTTCAGAAAGAGTAGAGATTGGTTTGATTGCTCAGTCCATGACATGGTCTTGTGTGTGAGCAACAAGTTATCGAGGATAAATCAGAGAGGAAGAAAAGGGGATTGTTCTGAGCTATTGATGTCCATCAAGATGGGTTGCAAACGTCTCTGTAAAGTTTTGGCATAGATCTTGTATGCAATTTTCAATAGAGAGATCGGTCTCTAGTTTGTCAAGATCCGACGTTCCAACCCCCCTTGTGTAGCAGAGCAAGCAGGCCGTGCGTCACTCCTAGTGGCAACTTGCCTACGCTGATGCTGGTAAGGATCATGTCGATGAATTTGGTGCCAATGAGATTCCAAAAGACGATATAAAACTCCACTACCATGCTGTCAGGGCCCGGTGACTTGCTTGAGCGCATGTCACACAAGGCTTTTTTCAGCTCCTCCTCTATAATTGATGTACTTAAAGTGTCTTTCATGCGCCCATCAAGTCTGTCGTTGAGATAAGAGAAAGCCTGGTATTCCGCTCTTTCCGCTGCAAGGGATGAAGGACGCACCGCATACAATCGTTCATAATACCTTTGGCAGGTATTCTCTAAACCTGAGCGAGATGTCTCAAGCCTTCCCTCTTTGTCTACTAACTCCATGATTTGCGAAGCCGACGATCGAACTTTGTGCGAGGCGAATAACTCTCGTGAGCATTTGTCAGCCACCTCCACCCATTTGAGTCTGCTCCTCAACCGCAACCCTTCAACCTTCTTCTTCTCCAAGTCTTGTAGACGAATAGAGAGTGTAGCAAGTTGTTCTTGGGCCGACTGATTGTCAGGGTCCAACTGGAGATGCATATGGGCATCTTCCAACTCTTTACGCGCTTGTGACTCCTCTTGTTTACTCTCTTGCGCTTTGACAATACAGAATTGTTTATAGAAGCGGACCGCTCTCCTTGGCTTCCCAAAAAAAGACAAGTCCGGGTGGCACAATCAGGTATGACGGATGCCTTGTTGTACATCGGGATGCTTCAAGTGCGTGGCATTCATCACATACGTTGACGACCGTTGTTGAGTGGGTTCCAGCTGCACCTTTCTCCAAACAAGGAGATGATCTGACAACAATGTGTCGCCAAGGATACGGTACGAGTCACTTGTGGCCTATGGGCACGCCCCCAGAAACGTACAACTCTTGGAATAATTGTTTCTCTTCTGGGGGTGTGCCCATAGGCCACAAGTGACTCGTACCGTATCCCCAAGTACAGTCGAGTCTCGCCAAAACCCGGCGTCCGTCCCGCCTTCTACTATCCCATGAAAACCGGATTCGGCTTCTTACTGGAAACACATCTTCAACAGCGAGAGTATTCTTCAACTCTTGGAATAATTGTTTCTCTTCTACGATACGATAGGACTCACAAAAATTAGATTTGTCTTCCTTTGATTCCACAATGTTCTAATCCCCTGTAAGTATCCACCGACACTCGCGAGGTAGCGTCCGGAACAACTCTCTCCTGAGTTCACACCGCTAAGCCGGAATGTGCGGACAGTAGACGTTGAGGATGGCTATATCTCCACCTGGAAGTCCCGTAAACTTGACCTACTGTGCACTACTGCCTTGAAAATGTCCTTGGCCACTAATCAAATGCGTGAGTTTGGGTGATATCCACATCCCTGTCCCGCCGCTCCCAACTCCATCTTCTCTCTCTTCATTGCTATAAGCTACTTGTGCTTCCTGGCCTATGAAGCTAGCACCTGGTTAGAATAAACTAGATGGTGCCTGGAACTTACTACCTCTTAGTTTAGTTTCTTGTAGGCAAATAATATCTAATTTCCCGAGCAATCTAGAGTAATAATCTCTAATGACATCCCGTTTAGTAAATTCATTCATTCCCCGCACATTATAAGATACAATTGTCACTTTCATAAACGGGGGATACACACCTCTAGTTGTGTTCACCGGTGGGCCGAACATGATCGATTTGTTCTGTTGAGCATGTTGTTGGACATGATGTTGCTCTCTGGACGGCCGTATAGAAGACTACGACTTGCTGGGAGAACTTGGCTCCAACACGTCGTCCCAGCCTTGATCACGGATCCACTGTCTGTACACCAAACCAATGATGGCAGAGACAGGAGCTCGGCTCTTCTTGTTCGGTCCTCCCGAGAAATCTTGCGCCCCTTGTAAGTAGACAGGCCCCAGGCTGAGATCGTCTGAATCCCTGCCTGTCAGCCGGGAATTCTCTCCTCCTGCCAGTTTCGCCTTCTGGCAAAGAGAAGTCAGCAATGGTGTAGACTGCTGCCGGTGCACTTATATGGCTTGGCGCAAACGCAGGTGCTCCGGAGTTAGCTGATGAGGCCGTGTCTTGGGCCTTAGACTAAGGTGAACCAGCGAAGTCCCCCACCTGCGGCCCGTACGCTTGATTCTGTGTATTAGTGTCTGCATGGCTAATTCTCAGTTTGGGTTGTGATCCACGCCCTTTCATGTTCCTCTTCTTTCCAACTCCTGATGTTGTCATGTGAGCTTTAAAGCTCCTCCGTAACTCCCTTACTTGAACGCTTTCCCAATCCTTGGAGGTCGAGGTTGCGCGTGTCTGTCCTGGTTCCGACGGACCTGCAACGTTTGCGTTGTCGATAATTATTTGTTTCGGCGGCTCTCCTGTACGTGACTACGATGCAGTTCTTGGTGGTGGCGGTGGCGGCATTTGCTCTTGTGTTGGCTGCTGGGTAGGGCTTTCTTGTGTTGGGTGTTGGGCAGGGCTTTCTTCCACTCCTTGCCGCTTCTCCCCAGGTGTCGGAGCTCTTTCTATCAAGAACGTACTCTATCTAGCTCTCGGCGACTGTCCCTCTTGAGTCGCCCCTAAGGAGGTGCGATCTAGGTTGGACGACGATGCTCTTGACCCATGTTGTCTTAGTGGTTTTCTTGCCTCTGGATTTTGTAGCGCGCCGCAATCCTTGATCAAATGTGACGTGGATAGGCAGTATCTGCACCGTATTGGTAGGTTATTGTAATCCATTGCTAATGTCACCATCTCTCCTAACACTGGATTCATGACGTTGATGTTCTTGACAAACGGTTTGGCCGTCTTAATGTTGACACAAAATTTCTGGTCTGCGGAATATTGATTGCCTCTGTATTTACCCACTATCCGGCCAATGCACTTGGCGATGTCGTGGATGCTGCTGCGGAACTCGTGTGGCACCGCCTAAAGGTTGATCCACACACGCATGTGCGCTTTCACAGGAGCGCTAGGATCAAATCCTGCTACCCATGGTTGTAGCATGCACGTCCCCCATCGCGAGATGTGTGTAGTAAGCATGAGCAACTATTGGGTGGCACATACATCTTTGGTGATAATTTGGATATCCAGGTTGGGCCCGTAAGAGCATTCCGCTTGTGCATCCCTAGACATTGTCGCGAACCATGCTGGAACGGGATCCCATCTCAATTTTCACCCAACAAAATAAGCAATCACTGTGTGATGCTAGAAATGTTCCATTTCCATCTTCACCTTATCATCATCAAGCGTGAATAGAGCAGCTTTCTTGCTCAACAAAAACCATGTCCCGCTACAAAACAAGGAGTCTGGAAGAAATTCACCAGGGGTTGCTTTTGATGGGTTGAATTCGGCGTGGCTCCCTAACTGTGCCAGCGCAGCTACGACTTCTGGTTCTGGGAGCTCATGTTTGAGCAATGCTTCCGCCTTCCTTCTTTCCTCCAAAGCTTAGGGTTTAATGGACGTGTCGGCAGTATGAGCCTTGAGAGCCTCGACAAAACTCGTCGGGGGTGCCAGCTGGAGACCTCCAAGAACAATGTCTGAGGTCAGGGCCGCGGATGGAAGAGAGGAAGGTGGCGGAGAAAGTTGATCGGCTATGACGCAAGAGCCCACGCGATCTGCTACACCCTCCCTTGTCTATTGACTGCAATCCTAAATGCTTCAAATACTTCCAGAAATTTGTAGTTGTAGGTTACGATCTACTACAGCTGGTTATTGCAATCAGTGTCCAGTGTTCAACGCCAGTAATTGAGCCGTGATCTCAATTCCTATGTAAAGCACTGCACATCTATTTCGAACCCTTAAATTCTAGAAACTAAAACTTACAGACTCAACCCTAACCTTTTCTATATTTCTCTACTCTTTGTAAGTTGATCCAGACCAATGCTTGGCGCTTGAGGATCGCTACGAACGTTGAATTGAGCAAATGTTGACAATCAGGTAATTGTTACTCTATAAACTTTGGATCACGTAGTTGCGAGGCCGCAACCGCCCTCGCACTCTCATCGCATAATCAATGACACACCTATTTCCACTAACACAAGATGTTGTTACTATATGTGGGATAGAATTATGAATGAAAAAATATGTATCTTTTGAAAAATTAATTGCAAGAGCAATGATTTTATCGAAACATTAATGGAGAAAAATGAAATTAATAGAAATTTTGGGCTCATATCTATGACAAGTGCTTCACTATGAGCAAGATTTCTTAGGGACGCTACACCAATAATGGTATTTTTTGTAACCATACCAACTCATTTGGAAATGCTATAACTTTTTACTTTTGAAGAATATTTTTACTTAGAGCACAACCATCTATACTATTCAAAGAGGGGATCATTGCAAACATAGTTTGCAAAAGAGTAATGGCATTTAAAAACAAATTAAAGTGGTTAACACTAATTATCATTATTAGTGTAATAGGGTCCAAGTTTCTACACATAGTTGGTATCCTAAGGGGGGTTTCTCTCTAGGACCGAGGACCAAACTCTATTAAAGATCAAAGTATGCTAAGAAGCCGAGTTTTGGAGTTGGAAAAAACATTAAAAAATTGCGAAGTTTGGGTCCTTGTAGCATGAAAGCCTAAGGGCCAAGTTGAGAAGCCGTGATCCAAACCATTTGACATATCTCAAGTTTGAATTTACTTCTTGAAGAACCTTAGTTTTTGAAACTTTCCTCTCTCTCACTTTCTTTAGTCATGGAATTTAGGAGAAAACACATTTTCTGGTGAAATTCTTTTTTCGAAAAAAACATTAACAAAAGGACCAAACTGCTCTTTATCCAAAAAATTCTAGCACAAGCAGTGACACAATAAAATTTAGGTGAAAATTCGTGTTAAAGAATTTACATAAAAGTATAGGTAACAAATTTGGTAAAACTTTCAAGTAAAAGAGATCTAATGCTTGAGATCTTATGAGGTTTTGAATATTTTGAATGTAATGAAGAAAATGTTGAGCACCTTGGTAAGGGTTTGAGTTTCTATTCTTGTTCAATTCAAACTTTCCTTGAGAGGCCAAACTTATGGCATCAAAACTCTCAAAAAGTGTTGCAATGTAGGCATTTTGGATGTCGTTGGCCACTTAACGTTGGTTCTTGTTGTGAAAGCTGAGGCTTACTAAGGCCAATTTTGATGCTCGAGACCAATCAAATTGCTAGTAGCACTTGGCCACTTTGACCCTTGGTCCTAGTGTGAAACCTCCTAAATTGCCACATCATACGACTACATGATTTGTCCAAATTTCTTTCCTCATTTTTTGATTTAGAATTGGAGAGTTGGAGGAATTGCTAGAGGCTAGTTATGCTCAACTTCTAAAATTCAAAGTTTATTTCTCGCTCAAAAACACTTCAAAACACATGCTCATTTAAGTGCAAAGAGAAAAAAAACTAAGTCATAATTTACATCTCCGACTGTAAGATCTTCATCTATACTACTAAAACTACATGCTCACAAATTTTTGCAATTTTTAATAGCACATATTGAAAGATTATAGTGTTTGAAGTAAAAAAGAAAATTTTCTTTTTCCATGTAATCTAGTAAACTATATTTTGAACATTCGTTGAAAGAGTAATTTTTTTTAATAAGTATATCTAAAGATTGACAATGGAAATCACAATATTATACGCATTATACAAAACTTATATATACAAAAATATCCTCTTAAACCATTGCATCACATGCGTTTGCATTCTAACTTATTGTAGTATGTATGAAATTGTTGAAAGATTTAAGTTTTCATTTATGTAGTTGTGTTTATATTTTCCCATTTATTTGTGTTTTTTAGTCATTCTCTTAAATGACTTGGAGAAAGTCTTTTTATCTAGTCTCTTGTATAATGTAAGGTCATGTGCAAGTAACAATGTAACTATTTTCCAATTTATTCCAATTGTACATTCATTTAGTTACATAAACGTGTTTTTGATTCCTTGAATCAACCAATTTAACAATAGCCTTTGTAGTCACATGTCATATTTGTCAAACAACTAGACAATCTGAAGTGTAAGCTAGTTCTTTTATCCTCAAGCTTTATTTTAACTCATCCAACATTATTGCTTTAAAAAAAATAAAGAATGGTGCACAAGATATGTTATTCTTTAAATTCAAACTAACTTGAGAGTGATATTCCAAATTAGTCTACATTTTTATTCTTTACTCAAGGTACTTTCTATGTCACTAAAAATGTATATTTGTCTTTTAGATTTTAATTTACCTAATAGATAACCATGTAGGATAATTAATTACTCTTTATAGGCTTACCAAATAAGTCTAAATATTAAGTCACCCATGTTGATCAATTTGAATTGCCAAAGGAACTCCTAATTATTTTATATCCAAGGAACATATTTAGCTTCGTACTCATTTATATGACTAGATAGCCAAGCTCCACAAGCTAAATTACACATGGTGACAAGATACATACATTCAATACTCATCACACTCAATTGATTCCTTCTTTACAATATCCAATTCCTACATTTAAGTGTTACTCTCATGTATACTTAAAGGTGTAGACTTCCTTAACCCTTAAACGCCGAAGCAGCCAAAAATTGGCTTCTCGGATGACATTGTTGGATGATAATCAACTAAACAACTATTTTCATCCAATTTATATTTGGAGAGTTCCTTGTATGTACAAGCATTAGATGATGATGATGAAATTGGCCTCATTGAGGTAATCATGTTTTATCTAAGAAAGAAAATGCTTGTAACACGGATCTCAATACAAACACGCAATTAAGCAATTATGCACTTGGCCATTTAAAAGTGCACTTGGGTACAACGGCGGCCATTGCAAACAAAAGTGGCAAAATTGAAAAAAAAAAAAAAATCAAAGAAAAAAAATGTTTTCCAAAGGAAAAAAAATTGAGCTTCTGCAACAATATTATGTACAATCATGGTTATTCATATTGGAAGCGATTTTTTGGCATTTTCAACTAATTTGTGGTGGCCCCTCGTTAATACTAGATAAATGTGTATTTAATATAGTTTCACAATATTTCAAAGATAGATTTGAAGGATTGTAGTATACCAACACTCGTAATCACAAAAAACATACTTTATGCAAGGGTTGGCAGTTGGTTAAAAGATATTCTACGTAGAACATAATGCATACAATGGTGGGAACTAAATATAGATGCTTCTACAATTGGACTTAGCACCAATAGTAAACACAGGTTTACTCTAAAGGATTAATGACATAACGTCTTACATCACCCTTAGAATATACTACTCTTACACATACTCTATATATCAATTACCATACATAACTAGTATACTCTCAAAAAGGCACACTATCTACTCCATAGAATTTAGGGCTGCTTGCAAATGGTCGTCATCGATAGCTTCGGTTTGCATTGCAATATATTGTAGTATGTGAGCCTTTGTCGATTGAAAAATATGAATCCTGCTTTCAACCTGCACTCCAAATACATTGCGCTTTCTCCACCCGCTGGCCCCTGACATAATTATTTCTGGAGAGTCTATCCATGAAAAAATGCATGCATCTTTCTCTACCCAACTATGGCTCTCCCCAGATGACTCCCAGAATGAATCCATGCAATTTGCATACCGTTGTGCTGAAGACCAATGTCCATCAACAACCCCCCTTTGGATGATGGGCCAATACCAACAAACCTTTATCTTAAGTCTCCATCGGCTTTTTCCTTCCTCAATCACTTTCCTCACATAGAATGGTACACCGCCTTCTATTTTTGCTCGATCAACACTCAAGGCTACAAATTGTCCACATTAGATATCAGATTGTGGATTAAATGGTGGAAATGGGTCGTGATTACCTTCATACATTGCTCCTTCTTCGGCTCTTTCCTCAACATAGTTGCGCTTTGTTCGTTGTGCCCTACGCAGTGCTTGATTAGAGGGTCTTCCTCTACGAGAAACCAAAGTATCCTCGAGCCTCAGCATTTGGAAGCATCGCCACTACCTGCTCTACGACATCTATCTCGCGATTTTCTTCACTTGTACCATCTATTACATCCAAAGATGCACTCCCTGTAGGTCTGATATTGGAGAACTCTGAAGGCCAAAATGGTGAGGTACGAGGCTCATTGCTACGGTCTTTGTGTGGAAATTCAGTTAAATAGAGTTTCAATCTTTCAGCCTCTACTTTTGCCTCACGATTCTTGTCCTCATGGTGCAACCTTTGAATGCATCTTTGTTTATATACGATGAAGTCATCCAACGCCTTCAATTCCCGCTCGTCCGCTCCAAATACTTCCGCATATGATGGTCGCTCATCCCTACTTGGCAACGACCTCAAAGTTTTTGTCCCCGCCTCCGGTCCCCATGCATCCTTGCAATAATGCTTGTGTTGTACTCGAACCTCACGAGTCCCTTCTCGATTGTCCATATAGAATCGCATATGGTGCGGAAATATTATGCCCACTAATGAATCCTGACCTGTCAGTAAGTGAGGAGTTATGAACAATTTCCAATCCCATACATTCTCTAGCAGCCGAGCGCTAACAAATGCCTCCGTAGGAGATGTTCCTTGTTCTATAAGACTCATCATTTCCTTCAACGAGCCTACGTCCGACCTCTTCAACGTATTTGATATACAACTGAAACGTTGATCAATATCTTCGTGTGTATGGCCCACTATGAGGAAAGATAGCTCCACTTCTTGAAAAAACCCCAATCCCACCAATATAGTACATAGAGCAAACATATAAATGTTTTTGTTCTCCCGTGTGCAGTTGTCCGCCTGGATTCGTAATGTTGGTGGCAAAAAGCCCTTCCTCCGCAACACATCTCCTATCACGTACAACAATGTACTCACGACTTGGTTGCTATCATGTTTGCGGTGAGTCCCAAACCACACGTCGCAATATAAACCGATCCCATGTACAAGAGCTCCGCACAGGTGGGTCTTCACACACCGGTGTTCAATGTTCTTCACAGTCTGACGCATCCTCGGTACCATGGTTGTGTTTTGGTCCATGCCATCCACTATGATGCACATGTACAACTCAGGGCTAATATAACACGACCTCTTGAATATCCGATAATGCCTACGTTCTTCCATCTGGTTGCGCAAATGCAACATAAACAACTCCTTTATCTTTATCCTTGCATCTGCATTGGTGGTTCCCTCCATGGCACATTTATACTCCCAACAATGATAGCACTTTGAGAATCTCGAGAATGGAGGTACCTGAATGTGGGGATACTTGATGCGCCACATCCTTCGGAACGAACTGATAGAAATGGTTTCTCCATTACAAATTCTCTTCACCTCCTCGTTCACGTAATTGAATATATCAAATTTGGCAGTATTCATAGGAAGGAGAATAAGAGGCACCACTTCGTTGTCACTCTTACGGCGAATACAGCGATGAGGTTGAGGACAACCAGCTTCATCGACAAACGATTTAAAACAAGCCTTTGCCGCAGACATTCTAGTGCTCTCTCTAATCGGATCTGAAAGGGTATTGCTGTGAATTGATGTCACTCTTCCATATATTAGACAATTCTTCTTCAATTGCTTAAAACGCCTTTGTGAATATCCAACCCCAAGAGCGTAGCAAGCATTGCAAACTTCTTTCCCATCTAACTTTGTTACAAACTTGTCACGACGAGTTCCTTCCGTCCTTGTATAAAAAGAAACCAGCATATGTCTCATCCACGTACTTCGAACTGAAAACTCATTGGCCCATGCATTATATTGCATGTCCAATAGATACCTTGCTGGAACGTCCCTCAAACAATTCCGTTTGCATCCTCCTTGTGCCATTGCAATTTGCACGCTTCTAAGGGATATCTTCGATGGTGCAGCTTCTATCAATGATGGCTCTCCTTAATCTCTCCTTCTCCTATTTTGCATAGAATAGGGACGACGTGCTGGTCTAACATAAGTAAATCCATCTACATGGGGCAAATCTTGGATATTTGAGGGAGTAGGTTGGGAAAACGGTGAATTTTCATCTATGGCGTTAGAAGCTTGACTACTGCGTCGAGACCTCTCAGTTGATCCTGGTGTGTTGATGAATTCGGATAAATCAAATTCTGAGGCCATCATTCCAGTAGGCCCTGCTCGTGATCCAAGGTCACCAGGGGCACTTGCAATACCCGGTTCTACAACCACTGTACGTAGCAAAGATTGGTGCCAACGAATGATCAAGCCTACACACATGCCAAGTTGTTCTCCTACAATCTCTCCGGTCCAATGCAATGCATCATCTACCCTAGTGATACGCACCGCCACCTCGAACGGGAACAACTTCGATCCATTCAATTCCATGCCGCTTTTGAATGCATGCTCCCTATTTGCTAAGCCCACCACATCCCTTCTTTCAGAGAGCAATTCTATTGTCCTTCCCAATTCACATGTCATGACCTCACGAGATCTTTCTTGAATTTGCCTTGTAACAATGAAATTGAGAAACTTCTAGCTTTAGCTCTAGACCTGAATTCAAGCCAACAAAATGGTATTTTTTGAATTTGAGTCCAACTAATGAAACAAAGCCAATGATGTCTAGTTTTCATACCATTTTGAAAATTAAAAAACAACGTAAAATTGAATAAGTTATTGCAATTTGAACTTGGACCTACAACCATTGTTCTGATTTTAGCCGAACACGGAACTTTCATTTACACCACAAGTTTTGGCACTATAATGTCCACCTTTGGTGAAATTTTCAGAATTTTTTAGCATAATTTGTGAAAATCGTATTTAATATGAATTTGAAGAAAATTCATATTAAATACAAATTATGTAATTTGTGAATTTTCTTCACTTTCTTCAGAAAATCACAATAAATTCAAATTTCCACCAAAAAAAATCTGTGATTTTTGTAACATGATCAAGACATGATCTCATCTCTGAAATTAAAAAAATTAAAATTCCACTTATATTTGATGAGAAATTAGAGCATACAATTGATTGAAAATTTAGATTGATGCCACGGTCATAGGCTCACTTGGAGTGGCCGAACGCACTTTTGCACCCATTTTTCTGCCCCCACTCTCTCCACCCTTGTATCAAGAACCAATTTTCATTTACACTCGAGGTAGCCGCACTAGGGGAGAAAGGGTGAGTTTTTCAACAAGGAATATAGGATTAAATTGAAAGAATGTTATGAAAATTAAGATTTGGTTTGTGGTCAACCTCCAAATGAAAGTAGAAATATTGGAAACAACATAAGTGTGTTGTAATATGTGAATTTGGGGTCTTAAATAAAAACCTTTATAGCCAACGTATTTTATAAAAATATGTTATCAACACACACATATTTATTAGAATTGAGAAAAAATTGTGTTTTTAATTGGAGATACTTAAGATTGGATGAAATGAATTCATGCACTACATAATAAAAGAAATGTTTATTAAAAAAACATGCAATTATTTCACGGAAATTGTGAAATGAAGACTACCATGGCATCGTTGATGCATTTTTCTTCAAAAATCTTTTTGAAACGGAATTTTGTTGAAAATCATTATTTTAGTTTTAAGTAATATGAAATGAAACACTAGTTTCTTATTTCAAAAATAAAATATTGATGATTTTTTATTAAAAATATAAAATGGGCCAACATCTTTACAGCCTTTTGATTAAATCTCATAATACAATCCTAGAAAATGGTATCATCTTCCTTTTCAAAATACAACTATACAAATGCGCACGAATTTGTGTCAACTCATAAATTGCATTCTCAAAATCATTAAAGTATGCTATACTCACTGCTAAGGCAATGACATACAATCCACAAAATGACAAATCTGCTTGTTGTTGTACAGCGGGGTACCAATCAAAATGTCGTTTTTGAATTTGCAGTGAGAAATTTTTTTAGTACTGCCAACTTTGAAAGCCTCCTGAGAGCTCAAAAATTGGTATTTTACCACGAAAGTTTTACCAAAGAATTATCTTTTAAGTTAATTACATGCATGCCAAATTTCAAGGCCAAAAAATTCACCGAAAAAAAGTTATTCAAAATCTACCAACATTGGTAGCTGTGGAAATTTTTTCACTGCTGCCAACTTTGACAGCCTCCCAAAGATTGAATTATTATTTTTTTACCATGAAATTTTTGGAACAAAAACATATTTATGTTAATAACATATGATAAAAATTTCAAGGCCAAAAGATTAATATAAAAAAGAAATCCACAATCTACGAACATGTGTAGTTGTGGGAAACAATGGGGAAAACCATTTCATTGCTACCAACTTTGACACCCTCCCAACGGTTGAGAAATTGTCTATTTACCATGAAATTTTTGGCACAATATGATCTTTATGATAACAACATTCATGCCAAATTTCAAGGTCAAAAAATTTATACAAAAAAAATCATTTACAATCTACCAATGTGTGTAGTTGTGAGATACCTTTTATTAAAAACATTGAAATTGTTGAAGTATGTCATACAATCATGCTTCTAGATTGAAATTCTCCAGATGATGCAATCTCTAATCATAAATGCTTCTCAAAAAATTCAAGGATAGCCAAATTTAGTTGTGTGCACTTGTCACATCTAAAAGACTGCACTTGTTTAAAATTGGAGACCATATATGCATGAAGAAGCTTTTTTCTCTCAATAAGAATGCTTGCATTTACAATAGAGCATTATAGGAGGTGGGATGTGGGATGATGAGAGAAGCAAGTGATGGGTGATTATTTTCTAAGCACAGGATTGAAACTTTGTGAACATGAGTGATTGAGTGCATGAAAGATGAGTTAACTAAGTAAGTCTAGGCTATGTGATAACTGAGTGATGAGGCATGGGATGAGTGTCTGAGGATATATGGAGGTATGTGAGATCTTCTTTAAGAGTGAGTGAGGTTATAACTTACATGTGGTGACTGGTTAGGTCTGGTGAATGAGTGAAGGCTGTGAGGCAGGATGATGGTGAGTGATTGAAGGTATGTGAGATTTTTTTCTGATGACTGAGTGAGGTTATATATATGCTCAGTGAGTGAGGCTGGATCATGGTGATTAAGTGAAGGCTAGATCATGGTCACTGAGTGATGGCTATTTCAGATGAAACTCGTGCTCGCATAGTAGGTTTGAATGAGGCAGGGAAGATAGGAGTTGACATTGCAGCTATTGTTAGAGTCCATGTTAGAACAGTTCAGAGGGTAGTGAAGAAATTTCAAGAAGATGGAACCTACAAGTGCAAACCTTGTGGTGGAAGTCATGCTAAAAAGCTTAGTGATAGAGATGTCCGTGCTATTATACGTGTCTCAAAAACTCATCGTCGCTCGAAACTCTCTGAGATCACTAATATATGTTCTACTCAAGTGTCTAGATTGACTATTTGAAGGGCCTTACATGAGAGTGGCATTTTCAATCGAATTGCTGTTAGAAAACCTTTTTTGACACATCGTCACATGTCTAAACGACTGGCATTTGTTCAAAAGTATTGTGGGTGGACTATAAAAGAATGGGAGAGAGTTGTTTGGACAGATGAGTCTACCTTTGAAGTTGGAAAAAATTCTAAACAAGTTCATGTTTGGAGAAATGCATTTGAGCGATATTCATCAAGTTCTATAGTTCCAACTTTTAAGAGTGGGAGAACTTCTTTGATGATTTGGGGTGCATTTGCTGGAGGGCAAAAGTCACAACTTGTTTTTATGCCCAAAGATAGACGTTCTGCTAAGGATTTTGTTGAAGTGGTCTACAATGTCGAGTTGCTTCATTTTATGAGTAGAGTGCCACAGGGATTGCTCATGAAAGATGGCGCACATGTCCATCGTAGCAAAGTATGTGAAGAATGGAGACAAACACACCTTTTGGAGAAGCTCGATTGGCGTGCAAATTCTCCTGATCTCAATCCAATTGAGAACCTTAGGAAGATTTTGAAAGATGTTGTGCAACATGGCCCAATATGTCCAAAAAATTTAGATGACTTGAAGGTAGTTATTGAAAGAGAGTGGAGGTTAATCAATGGTACAAAGCTCCTTCAACTATGTCATTCTATGCCCTCTAGGTTACAAGTAGTGATTGAGGCAAATGAAGGACATACACGTTGGTAGATTGTAAATATTTTTTTTGTATAAATTTTTTGACCTTGAAATTTGGCATGAATGTTGTTACCATAAAGATCATATTGTGCCAAAAATTTCATGGTAAATAGACAATTTCTCAACCGTTGGGAGGGTGTCAGAGTTGGTAGCAATAAAATGGTTTCCCCCATTGTTTCCCACAACTACACATGTTGGTAGATTGTAGATTTCTTTTTTTGTATTAATCTTTTGGCCTTGAAATTTTTATCATATGTTATTAACATAAATATGTTTTTGTTCCAAAAATTTCATGGTAAAAAAATAATAATTCAATCTTTGGGAGGCTGTCAAAGTTGGCAGCAGTGAAAAAATTTCCACAGCTACCAATGTTGGTAGATTTTGAATAACTTTTTTCGGTGAATCTTTTGGCCTTGAAATTTGTCACGCATGTAATTAACTTAAAGATAATTCTTTGGTAAAACTTTCGTGGTAAAATACCAATTTTTGAGCTCTCAGGAGGCTTTCAAAGTTGGCAGTACTGAAATTTTTCTCACTGCGAATTCAAAAACGACATTTGATTGGTACCCCACTATACATGAATGTACTTTTATTTTATATTTTCAGGAATACCAAATCTTTTCAAAAAAATTTAAATCAATATCATGTCTACCCAAAGTGTCATATACATGACATTGATGAAAGAGATCGCTAGTGGGATTAAAATATATTAACATCCAATGCATATACTCTTTGTATGAAAAAATTGGAGACATGGTTTTAGCAATGGTGGTCTTGGCTTCTTCAAGTTGCCGTCAAAGCAAGTTTCATGAGGATGAAATCCTCTATGTACTAAAATATCATCATATAATATTTTAAATGCAACATCCATTATTGAAGTACTTAGCCATCTATCTTCTGACATCAAGATTTCTTGGTCTTCCCATATCAAAAATAATGGCTCCATCCACCAAATTCATGTTAATCATGTTTAGCAAGACCATGGGTTTGTACATTATGTTTAATATTTGAAAGATATACAAAACAATATGTATACATATTATGGAAAATTAGATTTATCACATGTTTTACCTTTCTCTTTTTTAATGTTTGTATATTTTTCTTCAATGTTTTTTTCTTTTTTAATGTTGTCTCCAATACTTTGCACTTCTTCATCTGTTAAAATTGTCTCTTCTTTATTTGTTGGAATTCCACTTAATGCATGAATTAAACTTTGCATTTGTTTATCTTCCGGATCTTCTCTGATAGCCGCAACTTCCTTGTATGCAGCTACAAAAGAATTTAAATAATCATCTGACATCTCTGGATTTGTTTTCCTTCTTTTCCCTCTCCCTTTTTTTTGGGACAATTTTTGTCCAATAATTCCACGTGTTTGCTTTTGCAACGACGAAGAACTCTCAGATTTTTCATTTACACCTTCTTTATCTCCAACTTCTCTATTGTCAACATTAATTTCCTCAATTTATTTTTTCTTCTTCTTCTTCTTCTTCTTCTTCTTGTTCTTCTTCTTCATCCTTTCCTTCTATTAGAGTGTTCATGTAATGTGTGCGCAAATCAAATCTACCACCTATGGGCATGTTAGGAGAATGCGATGTTGAGAGAGGAATAGCTCCGTAAAACCTGGTGAGGAGAGCTTTGGATGTTAGGCACAGATGGGTAGCAAGTTGTAGTGAGAGTTGTTGGGCCTCACTACTACTCCTGGACTTGCTTGACATTGTGCTGAATATGTGTCCCTAGTGTGTATTTGTGTTGGCACGGGATGGTTTAGATCTGGATCTGATATGTGATTTGCAAGGATGTTTGTATGGTTCTAGCACTAGATTAAGTGGTGGATCTGAAGCGGGCCCCTTGGTGTTGGACTTAGATCTAAGATAGTTCCATAGACCCATGCAACCATCAATACATATCCAGATCTAGACTTGTAGCAAACCACTAGAGACACACACATCCAAACCCTCCCTTGCCAGGCATCACCAACAAAATTGAAGAACAGAAGAATGTGAGGGCTTCACAAACTCGAACAAGACAACCGCCAACCTCCAAGACTCCCAAGACTCTCAGATACACCCTTACTCTCACCTACTTGCATACCAGCCATTCTCAATTTTTTCTTTTGCAATAGGTTTTATTACATAATGGACACTCAGATATAGAGGAGGCATATAAACAGCGAGAGGGTGGAGAAGTCAGGCTGCAGAGATCACATACTCCAACCAGAACATCCTCGAAATACTAGAAGGAATCCCAAGCACAGAGGCAGACCAGGTGACATGGAGGCAGGCAACAGGTGGCCGCACAAACCAAAGCGAGTCTGAGCAGAAGCATTCGCGCTCCCAACCAATCGGCAGCTGGCGGCTACAAAGACCAACGGCAGCTGGTTGCGTCAACTAGACGGAGGACCTGCAGCAACATCATATCCCCCCACCTATCAGAAGCATCGTCAAACGCAACCACCATCTCCAGGACGAACGACCTACACCAAGAACATCAGGAGCAACGGTTAGTCAAGTCAGGCTACACCAACAACAAAAACCTCAACACCAAAGAAACTCCAACAAAACCGTAAGCTCCATAGCTACTACCAAGATGTACAAGACTCAAGCTCACATAACAGGTACGCCCTACCTCAGGTAAGCTCTCTCACACCACCTTCATGGATCATCTTGTGCATTTTTTTTTCCACCAAAGTGCACTAACACCTGCAGGAAAAAGGACACCACATTAACCTTCAGCTTGTCCCAACGGCACCTTGACTATGCTCCTAGCAGACTCAACACTCCACACATCAAGATCAACACAAACGGACGAAACCCTAACGCCGTTGTCCCCAAAAAAGAGCAAGTGAAGCAGATAGAAAATGAAGACTCAAATCACAGCCACTCAGATCCAATCAAACGGACTGCACCACCACACAACCCTAGCCGCCAGCAACATGAGAGTGAAAAACATCCAACATCAACAGACAAATACATCATGCTCCAAGCATACTCATCAAGTTATAAAATCCGTCTACCCCCCTTAAAAAAATCCTCTTTCTCTCACCCACCCCACACTCCCTCTCCTGCTGCAATTCACACCTCTAGAGGGAGCAAGCACTCACATCATGTAGACACTGCCCATCACACACATAGCACATACACATACTACGACACCAATCAGGAAGATCCAGAGAAGGAACAAGGAGGAACGAGGAGGAACGAGAAGGAAGATCCAGAGAAGGAAGATCCAGCGCCGCCATTCAGAGCAGTACCTCTAACCTTACTCCCTGATTTCTTGCTTTTATTTCATGTGCCCTACCTACCACTACTTTGGTACCCTATAGATGTGTATAGACCTCACGCACATACTAACTATTCCAATCTGATAGACTCACAGAATAACAGCAATAGTGAAGACTTCAGGATGAGAAAACTCAAGATTGTTCCCAAAACAACAAACCGACAACCTCAGAGCTTTCCCTGCACATGCTTTGGAAGAGCGTATCTCGCAATAAAAATACAGAAGGTGGGAACATCAACGATCCAGCGAGAACCGCCGCCAACAATCAGCACTGAGCGATCCAGCGACACCCCAACTCCAGCAGAGCGAGAACCGCCGCCGACAATCACGAGAGCTCGCAACACCAAGCCAACACTACAGTGACTCCTCACGTATGGTCCACCTCCCATAAGTCCCAGCCGATCTCTCACGATCCTGTTGCATTTTGTAGGAAAAAATTATGAGATTATTGCAAAATAGGAGACGCAGCTGCTGACACAAACAAATCACACCAAGAACATACACACAGACCAAGATAGGAGGAAGCAAGATCCAGAAGGAGGCAAGCCAAAGTTGGAGAAACATACTCGAAGCAGAAACCGACAAGAAACAGAGCAGCTCCGTCACGCAAGCCGCTTTAGCGTCAACCAAAAACCCACGCCGAAATTCACGGGATCCATCGCCAGGATCACAAGGCACACCGGGACTACATCGAGTGGAGGACGAATCACCGGCCATACGCCAAAGAGAAGAACATCGGTGCAACACTCCATACCAGGCAAGGAAGGAGGAACGACAGGCGAAACTCGCAGGCCGAGCCAAAGCGAAGAAACTTCAATAAGCGAACACTGTTGGCGGACGAGCGGAGAAGCCCAAGGAGTCGAAGGAGAGATGAACAGCAAAACTCTAGGCGAACACTGTCGGCGGACGAGCCGAGGAACCCAGGGAGACGAGCAAGAGACGAGCGGAGAAACCCTAGGAGAACATTGTCGGCGGGTAGCATGCAGAGAAAACTCACAAGATGAGCACCGAATGCAAAAGGCGGGAGGAGAAACCCCAGGGAGTAGGAGGGTGACAAAGACAGAGCCGTAGGTGACGAAAGGAGACGCAGGCAGGTTCAAAGAGAAGGAGCTCGCAGAAGAATCGAAGTGCTCTGCCGACGACGTGCTCCCAGCCAGAGCCCCTAGCCACGAGAAGAAGCTCAACGGGCAAGAGCCACCAAGGAAACTTTTGGCGCCCAACCCAATTCCGTAGCAAGGGTAATTTACAGCCTCTCTCAACGACCAGAACCACAAGCGCTTACGTCAGAAGCCAAGTGGTTACCATATATCCAGGTTATAGTCTTCTCACACCCCCGTTACAACTTCATGCTCTTTGTTGTCTATTGGTTTATTTTGGAAACCAATGGGCATCCGAACAAATCTTAATATCAAATGTTTTCTCTTGGGGGGGTGACCAACTTTCTGGCACCTCTCATGTATGTGTGTCTATGTAGTAATTAAACATCACAACTCTAATCATTCCTATCTTCAAATCTTAGGAAGTAGAAGTCAATTCCATTACTTGCATGTTATATATGTTGTTATCTTTTACTCCTTCTTAAACACCTTAACATCAACAAGCCCTCAATGTATGTTGAGGGGAGATGTTAAGAACAAGAAGGAAAGGAGGAAAACTGCAATAACAATCTATAGATCATCTAGTAACACTCTCTTCTTTCTCTACAGCATGTCTCAGCAACAAACGACGGCTACTCCCTCTAAACGTTTATTTGTTGAAGTGCTTGAAAACTCCAGCCTTGTGAATACAACAAAAAATGCTTTGGCTATCACAAACTCCACCCAAAAAATGGTGAAGGCAACAAGTTTGCCTTCCACCAAATAGTGGTTAAGCTTCCAAACAATGAATATCATTGCAAGGAAAAATGGAGAAGAAAAAGTGCCTCTAGTTACTCTAGAAGATTTGGTAAAATACGGGTAAAAAGAGAAAGAAGCATGTGAGAGTTTTGAGGCAATGCCATCATTCCCATATGTCCTCCAAGAGGAATGGCCCTCTAAACAGGCTAATGGGAAGGAAGGAAACCACTTCAATCTCACCCAATTTCCAAGTGAAGTTGAGGTGGATGAAGATGGCTATCAAGTCTCCATTTGCCTTGGACTATCAAGTCTCCATTTACTTTGAATTGGGAAACCAATTATGGACAAAACAGTTGGTACTAGACATGGTTAAAACAAGACTTGGAGAGATGGGGATACCTACAGGGACACGCATTGGTGAACCAATAGCGGTTTTTTGCCACCACCAATCCAACAATTGGACTGGTGTAGTAAAACTCCACCTAAAAAACGTGAGTATCGATGGCAAAGGCTTATTGCAAGGTATAAGACCTTTCATCCTCACTTTGAATGAAGGAATCCCACACCAAGGAAAAATATGCAAGGCATATGACTCCTTGGCCTTCTCACATCTCCTATCGGTAAAAATAACAAGTCCTAGTCTTGTCAATGTAGAACCATACAACTTGCATGAAGAGATTGTGAAAGATAGCTTTGCAAGAAGCTATGATTTCAAAGTAACAGGAGTGGAAAAAAAGAGTTCTTCAGAGTTTGCATGGATCAAAACTCCCTCCCCGGAACAAGCTGCTAAAATAAAGGACTATAAAGTCTCATTTTATAATGAGGTTTTTGTGCCTGTTTTTGCAACCCAGAAAATGAATGAGGATGAGATTGCAAAAAAGAACTGCCTAATCCTCATTGCAAAGAACCTTAACAAAACAAAAAACGAAAAAGAACTTGTGGAGGGAATAAAATCCATACTTGAGGAGGAGAATGTGGTGGACACATTCTTCAAACTTGAATATGGCCGACATGTAGGGACTTGCAATATTGAATGTCTAAATGCGGCGGTCTACAAAAAATTTGTTAAACAAAGTAAAAAACTACATGGAAAATACATTATGTTTATCCCTCACTCCAAGAGCTTAGATGGCAGCAACAAACCCAGCGCTGAAGAATTAACGAGACTAGGTTATACGGATGTAAATGCGACTGTAGCTAATGCGGTGATTGCCTTGGAGAATGGCCCAAACAGAGGTAACGGAGTCACCCTACAACAACTCCGAAGAGAAATCAAGACCATGAAAGGAGAGATTATAGAAGAAGCAAGGCAATATGCGGACATGGTACAAGCGAACATGGTCAAATCCCTAAGAGGAGAAATGTCAACTCTCCGGTCCCAACTTATTGCAACCAACATGGCGGCAGAAACTCAAGCAACAGAACGTGAACAACGAGCCATTGAGAACAAAATGGATACGACAAACTAATAGCGTCAAACAACGCTATAACTAGGAAAAATAATATAGTATATTTATATATTAAAATATATCCTACACAATTATCAAAAATCTACCAAAAAAATAATAATACATATAAAATAATTAAAGTATATATATATACTACCAAACAAATCATAAACAAAATAATAATAATAACAACAACAACAACAACAACAACAACAACAACAACAACAACAACAACAACAACACTCTACACCCCTCCCAAATATCAACACCTAGCATCTTCCTTTGCGCCACTCCTAAAAAGTAATCACATACTCCACCAAACTTACTCCACCCTCTACCCCAACATTTCCCGCTACATACGTCAAAAAGACAACAACCACCCATCCTCACATATCCTATTCGCCATAATTACCACCCTCCACCCTTCAATAGACGAATGCAACAATATCACCAATCAATATTCTACCAACACAAACCCAACACATTGGACAAATATATTACTAAACACCTTATCCTCTCTACACAATCCCCTTGAAAGACATATAGACACACCCCACTCATACACTAAATTCCTAGAAGAAAACCAACACCTTTTTGAACACAAAACCTCTCTACACAATGACCTATATAACTTTATTCATAGCCAAACCCCACCCCCTTCCCCCGATGAACTACAACTAAAATTTCCCTACTTCCCGCACAATCTCATCCTTGAAACTCTTAGATGCTTTGAACCAATCCACGCTTACACGCACCCCACCCCGACACCCGCCTACATTTCCCCTCCACTTTGTAACCACGACATTACAGACAATAGAAACACATATATAACGACATGGAACGCCTCAACGTTAAACACAGCTTTACCATGCATCCACAATCTAACTGCCCACACCAACACACCACCCGCCATAATTGCCATACAAGAAACTAAACTAACCACTACTAAATCCACAAAATACATCCAAAAAACATTCCCCGATCATAAACTTATATTTAATAACACACATTCTCTCACACGATGTATCCAACAACAAAGGCCATATACATCGGCAAGAGGAGGTCTACTCATGCTCATACACCAATCATATGCCTTCCCTGGGAATATTACTAAAATCCCTACCCCGACTAATATATCACCATATCTTCAAATCATTGAAATTACTAACCGACCCCTCCAACCATGGATCATTCTTCATCTATACATGCCCTCGCACAAAGAAGACTCTAGACTTATTCCGGAGATCCAAAATTCCATCACCTCACAAATAAATACACACACTAACCATACAATAATACTCTGCGGAGACTTTAACCGAGATATCGCCCTTATCGGAAGACAAAACGGAGGAATTCTTACCACCCCACTTGACATAGACTATCAATGGAAATTTTTTACGGATGACCTAAAATTATATTTAATCCCAACCGATACAACATACTCTCGGCAAGGGGGACTTAATTACACACACACTAGCCTAATTGATGGATTTTACATTAAAACACCTAACCACACCCGATATACATCCACCACCAATACCACAGCCAACTTAAACTCGGACCACTTCCCAATCCAACTCAATATACCTCACAACACCCTTATAAGTAGACCTCCCACAACCATCAACTCATATAATATTAAAATACTAAATCCCATCCCAAAAGAAAACCTTGATTACTTCAATACAATATTCTTTGAAAAAAATTCACTACAAATAGACTCCCTTACAGATACTCTTTCTAACCACCAACACCTCACACACATACAATGGCAAGAAGCTTGTACGTCTCTTGACAAACTTATTGATGAAATTTCTACTATATTAGAAAAGACTTGTAAAGCACCCCCGATTCCACAACTCATACCTAGAACCTCGAAACAAGGGGGGTACCTCCCGAGAAAACTGGCCAGAAAGTGGAAACATCTTGCCACATACCACACTATTTGTAAAATAATTTATATTGCTTAAACTAACCAAAATTGGCGAACCCACCCCTTACTCTCCGAGATACAAAACCTCCGTCACCCCCAAATCCCACAAGTACCACTACCCAACACCCCTCACGAAGACTGGCTAGAAACCATTGCAACCATTGCAAAAGCTGCCAACAAAGAAGTTAGGAAAATTACTACAAAATATGCAAGAGAATGTGTCAAAAAATCCATTTCTAAGTATTGTCAACTATACGAAACTAGCCCAAAAAAGATTAATAGAAAAGTCTTTAAAAATAACACAAACATGCCACTAGACTGTATTCTAGATCAAAACAATAACATTCTAACTAGCCTAGATGACATCGCACACGAAATACATTTTCAACAATCCATAAACAATAGACCATCCACCCCCCCATGTCACTTCCAACCTCTACATACATCAACATGCACGAGCAGAGTCAGGCAATACCCATGGCACGATTTGGACGGATTTACCATTGATAAAAGAGGCAAACCAACAACACCCCTCCACACATATTATAACAGAGACACATACAACATGTGCCTAAAAAATTTGGGAACCAATAAAGCCCCCGGCCCGGACCATATACCTAATTCAATTCTAAAAAACATGCCCCTAAGATTTCATGACCTTTTATCATTATGCAATCCATCTGTGCTACCCAACCACTGACCTATTGCCTTAGCTAACACCATCTACAAATTATATACTAGCACACTAACATCAATATTATCGGCCTACGGGGAAAAACACCAAATATTACACGAAAGCCAAGAAGGGTTTAGAGCCGAGAGAAGTACCACACGGCAACTTCAAACCCTCATTGCCGCTCTTGAGGATGCAAAATTCCCCAATAAAGACATTTACATACTCTACATTGACTTCAAAAACATATTCGGTTCCATTGACCATCCTCGATTGCTAGCCATTATGAGCGATCTTGGGTATCCGGAAGACGCAGTCACATTGGTTGGCAATATATACTCCCAATCTACCACTACATACACTAGAGAATTCTTTGGTAATACACGCCCTATCCCCATTCAACGTGGTACCATCCAAGGCCATACACTGAGCCCATACATCTTTATTATTTTTCTAGAACCTCTATTGAGATGGCTTCAAAGAGGTAATAATGGCTACACATTTGGCACCTCAAAAGTCACCATAAACTCGGCCGCATATGCCGTCGATCTAGCGGCCATCTCCGGACGTCTTAAACCACTTCAAATTCAATTAGACAAATAGACAAATTTTGTCTATGGACCGGAATGGAACTTGGGGTCCAAAAATGCGCCGTAACTGGATGCCCAAACAAATCCAAAATAAACCCGACCGCCTTCAAAGCCCTTATACAAGCTACCAATATCCACTATCGTAACCAACCAATTCCGGTACTCAACCAAAACCAACCCTACATACACCTTGGAATAAACAAACTTGACAAAAAAATAATAGCCATACAAAAGAAAGTATGTGGACTCCCTAAGTGTATGCCCAATGTCATAACACAACTCCCCCATGAACTATTTGGATTAGAAGCTTTTTCCCTAAAAAATGCCTATCTCCGATGCATTCGTGAACAACTCCAAAATGCACTCAACGACAAAGGACGACTAGGACTAATTTATAGTAGACTCCTTAGGCACATACTTGCCATCTATGGAGGAGCACAATACCTCCAAAGACTTAAAAAATTTAATTGCCTTCGGTCCCCTATTACCCACACACTTTTTCTACTCAAAACAGTAGGCCAAACATTTCTAAAAAGCACACTAGAAGATTTCCTACTAGACCCCGCACCGCTTGAACAAAATTAGGCAAATGAAATACATAACCTCCCTAGACTTGACCGACAATTATCCACCAAACTCCTACAAAAAAGGAATTCCGCAAACATTACCGATCTAAAACAAATTACACTTCCAAATGGAACACAACTTATGGACGAAAAGAGCTACAAAACATTCTACGGTACCCCTCACAAATTAATAAAAAGTGCACTAAATATTGCCAAACAATTATTTTGTCAACCTCCATGCCTCCCTATATGCCCAAACCCTTGCACCATTCACGCCCCACCTTACACACTTAAAGACCCGTACATCATTGGCCACAATGACATCCACCCCAACATCAACCTCCCATTAATCCCCCCAAACCCGACACATTCTCAACCATATGCCCCCCCACCACACATATTAAAAAATCCTTCCATGCACCCAATAAACAACATAACCGCGCACAAACATAGAAAGTACACTGACTCCAACAACATAAGCAAACAATATACATCATACCTATGCCATTGGCCCCACAACAACACCACCTACACCAAATGGCTCCCGCAAAGAAATCTCTTCCCTTGGCACAACCCAAACGCTTCCTTACATAACTCCAAAATCCTCACACAATACTATCTTAGAACTCAAAACAGTTACTACTTGAACATCATATAAATACACCACCCCCAAGCACAACCTCAAGATAGAACATCTGTCACGCCACCTCTTATTATCCCCCTCCTTAACATCTTCACAACCGAATGCAACCCCGAAATGGACATCCTCACACAAACAAATACAATCAAAATACAACAAGATAATGCCCACATATACGAAGGTAATGGTAGACACCTAATAACCATACCACTGGCTAGACTACAATGGCTGTGGAACCAATATCACAACGCACTCCAAACCCACATTAACATTGAACCAATACCCCAAACATTTGAAACTGAAATTGTTTGGCTATACCAAAGATATAAATACCGTACACCCAAAAATGACCCCCTTAAAAATGCACCCTACACATTACCCGACCCTATCTTAGACTACCTTATTACATCTCTAAATATCACACATTCATACTTCTCATCCCCCGTTACATGCTCCACAAAAATTTCAAAATTCTACTCCCCATTCGAACGTGATAAGATTTTTGGTTCTCTTGGGAAAGCTTTTGATTATAGATGGAGTTGAATAAGCCTTGCGCACCCTCACAACGAAGTAGAAACACAACAAGCAACACATTGGGCACCCCTAGCGGCAAACAATGATCCCAACCACAACATCACCATTATTATTACTCCCGACACACATTGGTACCACAACTCCAACCCACACCTAGGCCCATCCCCGGACTCTCACATCATAGTACTATTTGAAGCAGACTCTATGACTTACAAAAAATCCAATATACCACCGCAAATACAAACGCCCCGCCTTGAACCAGCAACCCTACGTATCCTATGTATACATCACCAAACTCGAAAGATAGGGACTCTAGAAAACCTCATTCATCTCACTTTGATAGCAAAAAATCTAAACATTAACAAGGTAAACACCGCAATTGCCCCTCCCACACCTATTTCAATCCGTGTAAACCGTAACAAAAAATGGTCTAAAACCCCCCACACAAACATCTCCGCAATACCAATTACCGAATTGAGCCCCCCCCCTTCCCCATTACCAAATAAATTCCGACCTTAAATTTGACCCCAACTTTAGCTACTATACTAACGGCTCCTTTAAAGAACCAACCAAAGTAAGCCCGGGGCATTGGCACCGAGAAAAGGCCGGTTATGGGGTATACAATTCAACCAAACAAATAAAATTAGGCAAAATACTGCATGGACTATAAAATATTCTAAGAGCCAAAATGATGGCCATACACACAACCCTTAAGATAATCACCACTCAATACCCAAACAAACCGGCTCACATTTTTACAGATTGCATAAATGTATTACATCTCCTAAATACACACACTAAACACCCCACTTTACACAACAGTCATCCAGACAAAACTATCCTTACATCTATGGTTGAAATGCTTTAAAATCGCACACAAATTACTACACTCCATAAAGTCCGAGCTCATGCTAATATCGCCGGTAATGAACAAGCCGACAAACTAGCAAAAGAAGGAAGAGAAAAAACCCACAAGAATGCCGTACACCCATACGAACACGCCCATGCCACCCCATATTACTTTCATAGATATGAATGGCCCTCTATGGGAGAAACTCCCGATAAAGGCCCCATACGATTCTTGGACAAATACCTCAAAAAACATGATCTTGTAAATAACCTAGAAAAACTTACAGAAAACTTCCCCAATATTGATAAATGGACCGGCAACCCAAACATTCACAACGTATTGTCCAACAATTTTTGGAAAAATCCCATAATTACAGATCCACAAATCACATGTCTAATCAAATTCCGCACCGGACAATACATGGGAAATGCCCGCAAACAACTCTTCTTTGGAATAGAAAGATTTCCTACAATAACATGTCCAATTTGCAACACCACGGACTCGGACACATGGCTACATGTCTTACTCAAGTGCCAAAACCCCCATATACACTCACTAATTGTCAAAAGACATAACAAAGCCGTATGGGCTATTCGTAAACTACTTATATCATCAACCAAATCCCGGTGCTTCATTCTCATGAATGCCGGAACCTTTAATGACAACCCACAAGAAAATACGGTCCCTCCTTGGCTATTACCATGCATATGTCGCACTCAAAGGTGCCACTGCAATGCTCGATTCAAACCGGACCTACTTTGTGTTAGAGGACTTTCATACAAAGACCCCCCCACCAAACCACATAGACCCTAGTCTCACTATCCAGTTTATTGAATTCACATATTGCAATGATAGATTCTCTCCAGACACTATTGCAAACAAAACAAATAAATACCAACCATTACTTGACGATATTCAAGCACTTGGATGGAAAGTAGACCCCCTCATTGTCATCACTGCGGGTGCTAGAGCCACCACCTTCATTCCCTCAATGACAACCGTTGAAGAAACATTTAAAATCCCCATGACTTCAATCAAAACCACCTTTTCAAATATTAACACTATTGCAATTCAACATGCTATGTCGATACTCCTGCATAAACGAAAACTGGAAAACAACCAACCCCTTCCTGACGCATCGAACACCCCTCCATAGACCTACATTTGCATTCCACCGTACTCGCCCTCTCTCTTTTGGAAACCAATGGGACCTTGGGTCCCTTTGTTATTGGTTACTTGTTACTGGGTACATAGTGTCTACCCTCGAAATGGGGAAGTAGTTCCATACTACTAACCCATGCCCGGTGGGCATGGACTTAGTGGTGGAATGAATGGACACTTCATTCACGCCGGCCACCTTCGGGGACCGGCGTTCTTCTTCTTCTTCTTCCTTCTATTTCAATTTTTTTACTTTCTTTTTCCATTTCTTCATTTGAATCCATTATTTTTAAAATCTCATTGGTGAAGATTGTCCAGTGTCTTTGCCTCCAGGTACTCCAATAATTTTGGGATTAGATCCAATAATATCATCCATCCTTGAAAACAAATCCCAAGAAGATTTCACACCCCCTGTTTGATACTCCCGCACTTCGCTCAGCTACATATCTGCGTGACAATGATTTCCATTTTGATTTGCATTGCTCTGCTGTTTTCGATCGACAATCAATGATATTTCTACCTTCATTTACAACTGTAGAACATTCTTGCCAATGGCGTTTTTTAAAATTTCCCATATTAAGGTTTAAAAATTTATCATTATAATATGTCAAAAGAAGATTGACTTCTTGAGGAGTCCATATAGCTATGTCAGTTTTTCCTACTATTTTACGACCCTCTGTAGAGCCTTTTTTGATGCCTTCTTTTGAACTATCATCTTTTGAAGAAGCCATAAATTATAATCATACTACTAAAATCATAATCCGCGTAGTGAACCACACAGTGATCAATCGCGCAGTCAACCGTGCACTGAACTATAGGAATGGTGCAGACAACCGCGCGGTTAATTGCGCAGGCAACCGCATAGTGAATCATGTTACCTTTTTTTTAAAATATAGTTTGTAATATAAAAACTACATTAAAAATGGTTGGATGAATGCGTTGCAAAGCATTAGCTTGAGTTTTTGGGTGTGAAAAAATTGCATTTGCGTATTGCAATTTGTGCTCTTGATTACAAATTTGACGTTAAAAATATTTTTTGAGTTAAGTGCTTACTAAAAGATTGAATTGTAAATTATGAGTTGTAAACTTGGAATGAAAAAGTTGTGAAGTTGGAGTTGTGATCTTGGAGGTTGGCATACAAAGTTGGAGTTGTGAAATTGCATATTCGAGTTGTGGAGATTGAAATTACAAGTTTGAGGTGAGATTGCAAGTTTTGAGATTTTAATTGCAAATTGAGATTGTGGGTGTGTGAAATTGAGATTGTAATCGCAAGTTGAGATTGTGGGTGTGTGAAGTTTACATTTGAGTGTTGCAATTTGTGCTTATCCAAAATGAATTTGAAACTCTTGATAACAAATTTGACGTTCATAACATTTTTGAAATTCCATGTTAATATGCAAAAAATCTAAAACCTAATTTTTTATTTTTTATTCTATTCTATTACATAATTAAAATTCATGCATAGGTTTCAAAGACATTTATATTTATGTAGATTGTTGTTTCCTTTCTTTTTTATATTTTGTGATATAAAAACTACATTAAAATGGTTGAACTAATGCATTGCAAAGCAAGCGCCAACTACTATTATTATTATTATTATTATTATTATTATTATTATTGTTATACTACTAAAATCATAATCTACGCAATGAACCACGCAACGATCAACCACGCAGTCAACCGTGCAGTGAACTACAGGAAGGATGTAGTCAATCGCGCAGTTAATTGCAGTCAACCGTGCAATGAATCATGTTACCTTTTTTATTTGTAGTTTGTAATATAAAAACTACACTGAAATGGTTGGACTAATGCGTTGCAAAGCAACCGCCAATTGCTAGTAATATATATAATAGGTGGATAAATAGGTAATCAATTATAATTGAAGCTATACCAAGAATATAATCTCATGTATGTTTTTTATATAAATAAAAAAATAAAATACTTACATTGTTTATATACTTTCAAAATTTTGGAATAAAAGTAAAATGAAATCTAAATTTATAACATCTTTTACCAAAAAATAAAATGAAATCTAAAATTAAAATTAAAATAGTTTTTGCATAAAAGTAAAATGAAATGTGAAATTAAAATATCTTTTACATAAAAGTTATTGAGGTGCCCATAATCTAAAATCACAATAAAAATGTATATTTAATATCTCCTAATAAACTAAGAGAAAATCTCTAGAGCCATGAGCTTGATTACAATGTTATAGTGGTGACAATTTCATTTTTTTTAGCTATATTTTCTTTGCCAATTGTCTTTTCAACTTCAAGATTTCACTTTTGTATTTTTTTTCAAGCCAATTCTCAAATAAGACTTCCCTATTTTGCTTAGCAATATTTTCTGATATTTTTTCAACCTCTAGAATGAATTTTGAGGACATGGCTTTAGTAGAATTAAGTTCTTTATCAAAGTCATCACTACCAACATCTCATTCTTCAATTAAGAAGTCATGAAGTATACAACAAGTTGTGACTATTATTGGAGCATATTCTAATTTAACATTCATATTTTTTAATATTTGAAACTTCATTTTAAGAATTCCAAACGCATTTTCAATTTTAACTCTACCAGCTCTCCACTTCTTATCAAATAAATCTTTTTTTGAATCTCCACATTTAGTAGAATTATAACATTTCATTAATCCTATCCGTAGAGGATATGCAGAGTCTCCAAGCAAATATGGTTGGATGTTTTTCCCATTTACTTTGTAAACTTGATTATGTGGAAGTTGGTCTGTTTGAAGCATTTTCCACAATATAGACGATCGAAGGTAGGCAACATTATGGCAACCTCCAGGTGCTTGTACACAAACATTTAAAAATCGCTGCCTATAATCACAAACACCTTGTAATAATATTGAGTGAAATTTCAAACGATTCAAATAGTCGGCAGAAATTTGTTGTGTAGTTGGTTTTCTAGCTAAGCGTATATGACTTTTGTCAATTTCTCCCCACATATACGGTATTCCAGTTAAATTTCCAAAACCCATCATAATGTCTTGTAATTCATCACCTTTTGGAATACGGATGTAACGATTATAAAATTGATTCACTAAAACTTGACAAATTTTATGGGTGAACTTGGATGTGGTTGCAGCCGATACACCCAAGTAATGACCACCAATGTATACAAAGCCACCATATGCCAATCTATGCAAAACAATAGCCAAAACTTTATCATTGGGAATTGGGTCCCTCAGTGTTGTCTTTTCTTTGGTGATGAATGGAGACAACATTTCGACAAGTTTATAAAATTGTCTATGAGTCATTCTAAACTCTTTTGTCCAACGGCTATCTAAAAGATCTCCTCTACGCATCCACTCTTTTGTGCAAATTTCTTCCCATAATACTTTTTGCCGATAGTCCAACCACATAGTTCTATTTGGAAGATAATATCGTGGTTTTGGAATAGATGAGAATGAAGATAAAAATAAGAGAAATATGAGCATATAAAATTCATCATTGTCATCTGAGACTCTTTTTTGTCTTTCTCTAAAATATATGTTAATCAATTGTTTGCAATGTTTTAATTTAGGTGTACTAATTCTTGCCATTGCCGCCAATGTTTTAGATTCTAATAAAAAAATAAAAAAATTCAATATACTTAGTGAATATAACAAATATAACATTGCACATTTATAATATTTATATTGGTCATAGAAGTAAAAAAGTCGATTTTATACTTAACTAGCAATTGGCGGTTGCTTTGCAACGCATTAGTCCAACCATTTCAGTGTAGTTTTTATATTACAAACTACAAATAAAAAAGGTAACATGATTCATTGCACGGTTGACTGCAATTAACTGCGCGATTGACTACATCCTTCCTGTAGTTCACTGCACGGTTGACTGCGTGGTTGATCGCTGCGTGGTTCATTGCGTAGATTATGATTTTAGTAGTATAACAATAATAATAATAATAATAATAATAGTAGTTGGCGCTTGCTTTGCAATGCATTAGTTCAACCATTTTAATGTAGTTTTTATATCACAAAATATAAAAAAGAAAGGAAACAACAATCTACATAAATATAAATGTCTTTGAAACCTATGCATGAATTTTAATTATGTAATAGAATAGAATAAAAAATAAAAAATTAGGTTTTAGATTTTTTGCATATTAACATGGAATTTCAAAAATGTTATGAACGTCAAATTTGTTATCAAGAGTTTCAAATTCATTTTGGATAAGCACAAATTGCAACACTCAAATGTAAACTTCACACACCCACAATCTCAACTTGCGATTACAATCTCAATTTCACACACCCACAATCTCAATTTGCAATTAAAATCTCAAAACTTGCAATCTCACCTCAAACTTGTAATTTCAATCTCCACAACTCGAATATGCAATTTCACAACTCCAACTTTGTATGCCAACCTCCAAGATCACAACTCCAACTTCACAACTTTTTCATTCCAAGTTTACAACTCATAATTTACAATTCAATCTTTTAGTAAGCACTTAACTCAAAAAATATTTTTAACGTCAAATTTGTAATCAAGAGCACAAATTGCAATACGCAAATGCAATTTTTTCACACCCAAAAACTCAAGCTAATGCTTTGCAACGCATTCATCCAACCATTTTTAATGTAGTTTTTATATTACAAACTATATTTTAAAAAAAAGGTAACATGATTCACTATGCGGTTGCCTGCGCAATTAACCGCGCGGTTGTCTGCACCATTCCTATAGTTCAGTGCACGGTTGACTGCGCGATTGATCACTGTGTGGTTCACTACGCGGATTATGATTTTAGTAGTATGATTGCTATTTACTTTATAAAATTAGAATTTCAAATTGATTACTTTTAATTTAGACCATTTAATCTTGAAGTAGAAAACTTTTACTTTGTATTTTTAATTTTATAAAATTGTTAAAATATGAACTTGATAAGACTTATCATGTTGTAATTGTGTCTTTTTTACTTTAAGGCAACTTTCAAATATTCCAGTCGTATTTTTTTAAACTTGCAACTCATAGAGTCAAAATTATAATTGAATTTTAAAAATTTTGAAATGGAGCTTAAAGTAATCTTGCCATTGAAAGTAGTAAATAAGAGTCTCGTCAACCTTACCGCACCCACTTCGTTGCACCCGCACCCACTTCATAGTGGGTGTGGCTGCACCCACTCTTGCACCCGGTTGCCGCCCCCTTCTACAAACTTGGAGACAAAAAAAGTAAACCCTCTTGCACCCGCACCCCCTTCTGCCCCAAGTGTAAATGACCCTTGTGAGTGTGAAAGTGGTGTGAATCAGATGTAATAGTGAACTTGACATCGGGTTGTCACCACTCTTTAATCCAAGGTACTTCCAGAGTTCAAATGAGAACTGTCGCCGTCGTTTAAGGGTATTAAAAAGAAGTAAGAAAAGGCTGCCAATCTTCTCATCAACCCACATAAATCACACACACGGAGGCCCAGAAAGAAAAGGCGAAATCAACTGGAACTCGAATTATATTCTTCTCTACCATGCATAAAGAGCCACATGGATTTTAGCATCGCCAATAATGACAGACGAATCTCAAGGTTTTTAGTAAAAGGTGCACAATCCAAGCTCATAAAGTAAAAGTAAGAGATACTTGCCCCAAAAACAACACGGCCTGGGATAATAGTTGAAGCGTCATTAATGAAAGAGGGACGAAATTAGCACGACGAAAAGCAGGGAATAAGGGAAGTGCAAGATGGTTTCCAGTTAGGTACCAGTTGGCCCAGATTGAATTCTCGTTGGACCGATCTCACATGCTTCGGTGGTACGAGGTTCGGCCCAGGGCGAATTGACCCCGGTACTTACCCGAGGTGGGCCCCGTCTTAACAGGGTCATTTTTCTGGCCCTCTTATTTTGGGGGGTCCAGAGGCTTTTTTTGGATTTTTTGGACAAATTTGGAGCCTACTGCCATTGATTGCTTTACAATACCTTTGCCAAAAATAGGGCCCCATCCAAAAACAAAATAGGGGCCAGGTTTGGTCCCACCACCATGTGGTCCCTTCGGATAAGTACCAACGAGGGGGTCAATTTGCCTTGGGCCGAGGTTCGAGAGGGGTGGTGGGGTAAAACCTGGCTCCTTTTAGGGAAGGGCCCCCATAACTAACAAAAACCCGTAGCCAACGCCTATAAAATTGGGGTATACCCAACCCTCTTCCATCCCATTACCACCAACTCACCTCAAAATGGAGGTTTGCTATTAGTCAAGACCCTTAGGTTTGGTGGTTGGTTATGGGGGTACCTACTACTGGCCACCGATTAAACATGGCTGCATAGTTTGAAAATTCATAACTAATTCAATTTATATCAAAAAAATATGAAATCTCTTCGGTTGGAATTGTAATTCTATTGGCTATCACTGAAAAATAATAGTATAATTATCTCCTCTCTCCATATATGCACATTCCTTAAGGGCGAATTTCCATATAATGCCCGACCCGAATTATTACTGTAGCTTCCCTACTTGCAAAATGTAGGGAAGAATATGTAGGGCCACTTCCATGCATCACACCCGTGAACTATTTTAATCAACCCAAGGCTTTAGATGCTTCCAAGTAGTATCCCAATTACCTTTATTAAGAGAATCTGAGAGGTCCTTCCTTGAAGTTCTTCATGCGTCATTGCTCTGATTAGTATGTTGGGAGGAAGGGGAGGTTGACAGGCTTGTAAATATGCTCCACCATGCCCGAGATAATTCGCTACACCCGATGGTTCTTTTTCGGGTAGGGTGGAAGGTTGGCTACATGGAAGTGACCCGACCCCATAAGAGATGACGGGTCGGGCATTACATCGAACCAGGCTCTAACTTGTCTGTTTTAGGGGGCTTACCTTATTTTATTTTTTAATTTTTTTAATTTTTTTTTTTGACACAAGTAAAGGAAAGCTTTACTGCAAGAAAGGAAACAAGGCGAGCCCCCGCCAAGGCCGGCGAGGCCGGGCCGGGGCCCGGGCCGGGTCAGTTGTTAGTAACAAACAATGTGTTAGAAAGGGTCCTGTTAAAACTACTCCTACTGGTAAAGTAACTGGAAAGCAGCTTCCAGTTCGGTCTCTTGTCGGTCCAAGAAGCAAGAACATCATTGCAACACCATTGCAACTTGAAGCGCTTAGCGTAAAACTCGCTCTTCTCCGAAACTTGAGTGCAGAGCTTGAGCATATCCTCCCAGGCCTTCCGAAGCAGCCAATTTTTTATGAATTTCCGAAGGGTGTGCGACACATAACCTCAGGGTCCACAGAGTAGCTGATGTGGCATTTTTTTTTCACCACTGTGTAAAAGTGGCTACTTTTCACATCTCACCCCTCGTCACCGGCGACTGATTCTACAGTTACGTAGGAACTATATATGTAGTTCATTGTTCACTGTGGCGACAAACTTCAGAATTCTACTATGCTAATGGCGATATGGACAGTGGAAGAGGAGCAAATATGGCGAGGCTCGGGAGTCCCGAGTGGTACAAACGGCGACAAGCATCATAAAAACTAGACATAAGCATAAACAAAAAATCACACGTATCACACACAAGCAACAAACATCATACACAAGCAAAAAACATCAGTTTTATTTTCTGCTAAGAGGAGTTGAACCCCAGCCGAGATCGGCCTTACCCAGTGCAGGTAGCAGTCCCATCCCCCCACCCAAGTTAGTAATGTATTTAATCTGAAATCAAATACTCGCCGAGATAGTGGAAACAAAGCACTTACTGATCCGCACCCCTTCGCATAGATTCATTTCGCCAGTTGCTCATCGCCGCATGGAAAGGGAACGTTCCCAAGGTAAAGAATTGCTGTGAATACAGCTTGACACATGAGTCCAGGTGCCCACCGAGGCGGTTCCTGAGTTTCGATTTCACGAAACTTAACGTGGAGAAAGTCCTCTCATCTTCCACACCGCCTAGCACAGCCATAATGGCAATTTCCGCCACCTTTATATACTCTGAAAGCGGATTGAGCATAAGAGCATTCTGGCCAACCTGAGACCAGAGCTTCGTCACAGGATTTTGATCGTGCGGTTCTTGCATGGCAGCCTTGGCGTGCGACTTCATTGTGAGCTTAAAGAGAATGGACTGCAAGCTAAGATTTTGCCCATCAACAATGGGGTCAATCTGCTTCATCTCAGGTTCTACAGTGGTGCCGAAGTTCACCTCGCGGCACATACTATACTGCGCCTTCAAGGTTTTCAGGTGCAAAATGAACAAATCATCAGTGTTAGTTTGGAGCCAATATTGTGGAAATACTATTCCCAAAGCATTCATGAGTTCTACCTCAGGAAACCGGGTGTCCAGTTCCAGCCGTAGCAACTCAGCGGCATCTTGGCATTGCCCCTTGACTAAGCTAATGATACGCTCCAAATCCGGTTGAGACACCGGCAGCTTCTTCCCGCTGATGGCATAGATCGAGTGAGCAGGATACGTATGGTCACCAATTCTGAATGACAACTACACATCTCCAATGTTCAGGTCAGTAACCCACTCCTGTGCTATAGCGTAGGAATTATTGTTGAGAATATCAAAAAACATGCCGAAATGCTGCTGCTGCCAAGCCGTGGCATCGTCACTGTACATCATGTACAGTTCAGTTTGGCAAATCCGGATAGCAACAACATAATCAGCAACAAACACGTTATTGGATTGAGCAAACTTCATTAGGGAATCTACAGATTTCAGCATTGGCAGAATACAGGGCAGGGCCAGCAAGGTGTCGACATCACAAAGGGAATCGTAATTCCTTCGAGCACACTCCCGAGCAGCCATTTGCTTCGCAGTCATTTCCGGCTCATTCACTGCAGCGTCCTCGCACATCTTGACCAACAGTGTCTTGTATTACGCCATGATCCTGCGCAAAGGAGAAAGCAATGAAATCCAACGTGTCTTGACGTTTGAGAGCATTCGAAGGCCCTCTGTTTCCTCTATTTCGGCAAGTTTTTGGAACTCCAAATGCCGTTTAGGACTCTTGCTGAAGTAAGAGAACATGGCCTGGCAGAGGTTCTCTAATTTCGCTACAATGGGAAGATTAGAGAGTGGCTCTACAGCCAGGTTCGTGCGATGTGCCATGCAGTGCACACCGAACATAAATGGAGCAGCATGGTTTCTCATGCTTACAGTGACACCATTTCAGCATCCCTGGAATAAACTATCCCCATCCGCCTCAAAGCATACAATTCGACCAGCCAAAGCCACATCGTCCAAGCCAGTGTCAAAAGCAACCTGCTCATGTATTGCACTCCCAACAGCCGCGGCCCCATTCCCCTCCTCTAATCGACTCAAGGACAGCAGTATGGGGACTCTTTTAAATTGAACACAGACATAGCAATGAATAGACAACCAGGACTGATGGTCGACTGTAGTGACCTCGTCAGCGGACAGGGAGATGAATTGAGCGCTGGATATCACCTTTTTAGTGTGAGCAGCGAGGGTCATTGCAATATGATCAGCCATATTCCATCCCAACCCAACAGACCAGTGTTTTTTCGGGAGATTAGGGACGCAAAGGACTTCGAAAAGCTCACGTAAATCACAGAAATCGGACATAGGATGTCTCTGTTGAAGCAGAAAAAAGACAGCCCTGAACTGGACTAATTTTCGACGCCTCTCTTTCATTGCAGCGGCTTGTACTTGTTGCACAACAATACTCCCAACCCTACCATGACGAGCAAAATAAATCTTTTCATTTTTAGCGTGAGCATTTCCAGAGAGAAAATAAAACTGACGTGCTCGGAGATTCCCATGGCTTGCGAGGGCCTTCCGGCGACCAGTATGCTTCCACAAGGAATCAATTTTCCGGACCAAGAGCTTGTCACGCCCCTCAACCTCTGAACAAGTTCTGCATCAAACCTGCCGAATTTCTCAATTGGGAGACACCACAGATTTTGCCCAAGGCAAATGCGCCGCCCAAGTATCCTGCCAATGCCGGTTCTTCTCGTACCCACGCCGGCGAGCTCGGGCCATTTCATGACCGGCAGTCCCTACAATAGGGTCGAGCTCCTCCACCTCCAAGCTCGCATGCACAGGCATTTCCGATGCGGGAGCTGCCACCGTATCGCCCTCCGAAGCTGCACCTGCACACAAAAAAGGCAGAACGGATTCACTATCAGCATTGGGCGGCGTTGCGCTACCACCGCTCTCCACCACCTACGTGGTGCCAAACCGCAACTCTCCAATTTCCACCCCTAGCCAGTCCACTTCCTCACCACTGCCACCATACAGAAACTTAGTTAGTATCGACTGCTTGGGCGCCATTACAACAACGAAAATTGCACAAATGCAATCCCAATGCAAACAAGCACCACAGTCAAACAGTTCACGCAAACAATAGTTGAGGTAATCGAGAGGTTCGGGAGGGGACTTAAATCTTTCTGTGTGTGCGCTAGCAGCCAATTAAAGAATTCTAAAAACCCACCACGCCGAAATCACAAAGCCTGCCACACTCCCAAAATGCAAAATCCTGGCACTAAAATGCTAAACGAAGAAGCGATGACATGGCGAGTGCACATTGGCGCGACGGGGGAGAACGGCTATAGAATCATCAATAGCAAGAGCGGCTGGCAAACACCAAAGCGGGAGGGAGAGAAATGAGTTTGGCGAGCACTGTTCATGGGGAAATAGGGTGGCGTGCATGGGATCCAATGGGGGAGTGGGGTAGCGATGGAGAGATAGGCTGGGTGAGTGGAGACGGCGAGGTGACTGGGGGAGGCTGAGCGGGACAGGCCGCCATGATGCCCCAGCCAGTCAATTCAAGGCGACCAACTCAAAAAAAAATGATCATTTTACTAGCTTCAAATTCGCCAACGTGGATTTACAATTAGGACGTGGCGAAAATTCGCCAATAAAAAATTGGCTGGGCCTTCCTCTAGCTTATTTATTTTTGGATGGAGAACCTGGAAAATTGGAAATGCAAATGGGGGCTGCAAGTGCTACATATGCCCCCCAGCAGTCTAAGAGCATCCCCACCGGTGCTCTAACCTGGTGGGCATTCAATGCATTTGCATTGAATAGTGGCGGGGCCCAGCCACCGGGCGGCCTGCCACCCTTCTTCCGCACACTCCGCTCATGTTTGAGCAGCGGGCCCGGTGGCTGTAGCCCGGTGTCCACTTATTGGTTGCATTCATTGCAAACATTCTATATTCTCGCAGCTTGGGTGGTGCAGCCTATAGGATTCTTGTGGGCATATGGCTCAAATGTGAGCCGGTGGGGCTTCCTCTTGAGTACTCACCCTGCGTATCAGAAATAACTCCACACCACCGCAGCAGGGAGCGGGTAGGGGTGGGGATGCTCTAAAGTCTTTGGACCCTCTAAAACGAGAGGACCAGAAAAATGAGAGAGTGCCATTAAGACAAGGGCCCACCTCCTTGTAGAACCTCGTACCACCAAAGTATAGAGATGCATAGATAAATGCTGCACCTTGCCAATCCAAGTGAATTTACTGTTGGCGTAAGTAGGGCGGCTCTCCTCATGAATGCGCGTCTTGATGGCGCCTTCCATTCTTGGCCGGTGCCGACCGACTCCCACCTTAACTAGGAAAAAGCTGCGGAACATCCCTAAAAGTTGAGGAATAAGCATTAAACTATGGGTTAAAGTGCTATCAGTCAAAATAACAGGGAGATCCAGGTGGGTTGATGTGGACGCAAATTTACCGTCCGATGCGCTCCATCTGTGCCGTTGGGCTAAACTTGGGAGCCTTTATAGTTAGATGGTTAGGTGCTCATCATTAGCTTCTGAATTGGGTGTGACCCACTTCTGCAAAGTGGTCTCGGAGGAAGTTGCAGTTTTTCACTTTTGTGAATTTCTGCAGGTGTGCGGATTTGGTGGGTGATCATTATGTCATGTCAGTCATTGTCATGTGGCAGAAGCCACAATGTGACGACTCACGAGTACGTATTTCAATTCACATTGTTGCAAATGCCATTGCATGTGTGACTTTTGTGATGGTTTTTATTTTCACATGTGCCGTAGCATAACCGACAAGTTATGCAATGTGTATATATGGAGAGAGGAAAGAAGCAACCAACAAGTTAACCCCTAAATTTCCTTGACAATTTCACACCAAGTACACTTCAAAGTTGTTAATTCTAGAGTAATGAGTAAGGAAGGAAACAATAAAAATTGTTTTTCTAGTTTTAACCGAAAGATCTCATTTAAAACTTGATGAATAACATAATCACAAAATTTCATCAACTTTGACCCCACAGATTGAAAGATTATAGTAGAAAAAATGGATCATCTTCATCCTTGCATTGAGTGGATTGACAAACTTTGACTTTACTTGATGTCAAAGTTTTGCACTTACACAAGGTCTAAATTTCAAAACATCATGTTGATCATGATATTAACTCCTTATACACCAATTTTTAGAGGAAGAGAAGGGGTCTAGCATATTCAAAAATGTGCATGCATGGAGAGAAGAAAGAATTATGCATTTATTTTGCAGTGAGAGCCAATAGAATTACAATTTCAAGGCAAGTGATTTCATGTTGTTTTGGTGAAATGTGAGTTGGTTATGAATTGTTAAAGTGTGCTCCTATGTTTTGCTAGTGGCGGCCAATAGGTAACCCCCTATAAACGTGGACCAAAAGTAAGGGGTCATGACTAATAGCAAACCTCCATTTGAAGTTGTAGTTGAAGGTAATGGGACGGAAGTGGGTTGCATATATTCCAATTTTTTTAAGAGTCAATTATGGATTTTGATTGGTTACCATGAAGGTTACTTTAAATGTAAGACACTCCAAAATTGGTTGATGTGGTCACTAGAAAATGACAAATAATGACCTTCTCACTTGTAGTTGTAGGATCTTGTTAAAAAACACTAGAAGATCTCCTTACATTTTTTATTATCATAATATTTGACCACAAAAATTGGAAGGACTTACTTTTTGAATTTTTGTGATTTCTATTATTCTCATAGAATCATAATCCAAACACTAAGGATAAAGATAATTGTTTTTTTTAAGTTGAGGAAAAACCATTTAATGTGTCAAAGGTAAATATCATGTGTTTGTAAATGAAGGAATATGGTTTTTTTTTGCATGATGCCCAAAGAGTTTGCTTCTCTTGTGTGAAAGTTTTGCATTGCACGAAGTATTTTCTTTTTGTAAAATCTCAAAGTAGGTCATAGTGATTAGTTTCATATAAAATTTCAATGTAAGGTAGAGGAAGTTAGCATAACTGCCTAAAGTGCATGTCCTCAAAAGAACCTACTCTAAATAGCATCAATGTCCAATGCCAATGTATAAGTGAATTTTTTATTGTACTACACAAAGTTTTATAGTACTACCAAAAAAGTCTCAAAGATTACACTAAAAATTAACACTATATGAACCTACACGAGTCTTCAAAGTGCCAGTTTGGACAATAGATATTTTAAAGATTAATCATTTGTAGCATTCAATTTAAACTCAAAGTTGCTTTTAGTTAAGTTTTTAAACTTTTGCTTGATTGAAGTACACAATCAACTTATTAGAATTATAGTGATTTTCTCTTTATATGATGTAAAGGTATTTATTTTATTATTCTTATTTTCAAATTTATGAGTATGAAAATGATCAATTTTTTTGTTCAATCCGAATCGGAAGTACAAAAGTTATTTTTTACTTGAAAAAAATTTAAATAAGCCTTCATATTGGGTGGCTTTTTATCACTGTAGGATGTCATGCATGGCTAGCTTGACCTTTATATAGAATAATCTAAGTATATAAAAGTTGATTAATTTATTGGTTGTATGTTTTACTCATGAACAAAGAAAAGGTAAATAATTAATGCCTATCATACTTCAACCATCAAACTTTTTTAGCGGCCCACTTGTTAGCCAGTAAACAAAAATTAACAATCTATCATATCATATGCATGTGACAATGTGACTCTCTTTGGCAAAGTAAGCCTTTCTTTTCGATCATCAACATGAGAAGGTGTTCTAGAGCTAATAAGACACGAGAGATAAATGTGGTGAGGAATAACAACCGAGCAAGATTTAAGAGATCAACGTGGCCTCCGGTCCCCATGGATCCTAGCAATAATGTTTGTGTTGTGCTCGAACCTCACGAGTCCCTTCTCGATTGTCCATATAGAATCGCATGTGGTGCGGAAATGTTATGCCCACCAATGAATCCTGACCTGTCAGTAAGTGAGGAGTTATGAACAATTTCCAATCCCATACATTCTCTAGCAGCCGGGCGCTAACAAATGCCTCCGTAAGAGATGTTCCTCGTTCTATAAGACTAATCCTTTCCTTCAACGAGTCGACGTCTGACCTCTTCAACGTATTTGATATACAATTGAAACGTTGATCAATATCTTCGTGGGTATGGCCCACTATAAAAAAAGATAGTTCCACCTCCTGAAAAAACCCCAATCCCACCAATGTAGCACATAGAGCAAACATATAAATGATTTTGTTCTCACGCGTGCAGTTGTCGGCCTGATTTCGCAATGTTGGTGGCAAAAAGCCCCTCCTCCGCAGCACATCTCCAATCACGTACAACAATGTACTCACGACTTGATTGCTATCGTGTTTGTGGAGAGCCCCAAACCACACGTCGCAATATAAACCAATCCCTTGTACAAGAGCACCACACATATGGGTCTTCACAAACCGGTGGTCAATGTTCTTCACAGTCTGACGCATCCTCGATACCATGGTTGTGTTTTGGTCCATGCCATCCACTATGATGCACATGTATAACTCAGGGCTAATATAACATGACCTCTTGAATATCCGATAATGCCTACGTTCTTCCATCTGGTTGTGCAGATGCAACATAAACAACTCCTTTATCTTTATCCTTGCATCTGCATTGGTGGTTCCCTCCATGGTACATTTATACTCCCAACAATGATAGCACTTTGAGAATCTCGAGAATGGAGGTACCTGAATGTGGGGATACTTGATGCGCCACATCCTCCGGAACGAACTGATAGAAATGATTTCTCCATTACAAATTCTCTTCACCTCCTCGTTCACGTAATTGAATATATCAAATTTGGCAGTATTCATAGGAAGGAGAATAAGAGGCACCACTTCGTTGTCACTCTTACGGCGAATACAACGATGACTTTGAGGACAACCAGCTTCATCGACAAACGATTTAAAACAAGCCTTTGCCGCAGACATTCCAGTGCTCTCTCTAATCGGATCTGAAAGGGTATTGCTGTGAATTGATGTCACTCTTCCATATATTAGACAATTCTTCTTCAATTGCTTAAAACGCCTTTGTGAATATCCAACCCCAAGAGCGTAGCAAGCATTGCAAACTTCTTTCCCATCTAACTTTGTTACAAACTTGTCACGACGAGTTCCTTCCGTCCTTGTATAAAAAGAAACCAGCATATGTCTCATTCACGTACTTCGAACTGAAAACTCATTGGCCCATGCATTATATTGCATGTCCAATAGATACCTTGCTGGAACGTCCCTCAAACAATTCCGTTTGCATCCTCCTTGTGCCATTGCAATTTGCACGCTTCTAAGGGATATCTTCGATGGTGCAGCTTCTATCAATGATGGCTCTCCCGAATCTCTCCTTCTCCTATTTTGCATAGAATAGGGACGACGTGCTGGTCTAACATAAGTAAATCCATCTACATGGGGCAAATCTTGGATATTTGAGGGAGTAGATTGGGAAAACGGTGAATTTTCATCTATGGCGTTAGAAGCTTGACTACTGCGTCGAGACCTCTCAGTTGATCCTGGTGTGTTGATGAACTCAGGAAAATCAAATTCTGCGGCCATCACTTCTGTAAGCGCTATCTGTGATCCAATGTCACCATAGACACCTGTGATATCAGGTTCTACAGCCACTACACGTAGCAAAGATCGATGCCAATGAATGATCAAGCCCACACACATGCCAAGGCGTTCTTCTACAATCTCTCCGGTCCAATGCAATGCATCATCTACCCTAGTGATACGCATTGCCACCTCGAATGAGAACAACTTCGACCCATTAAATTCCATGCCACTTTTGAATGCATGCTCCCTGGTTGCTAAGCCCACCACATCTCCTCTTTCTGAAAGCAATTCTACTGCCCTTTTCAATTCAGAAGTCATGATCCCAACAAATCTCTGTTGAATTTGCCTTGCACGTGCTGCTCGTACTAATCGGGCCCCCACAGAGCTATTAGAAGGCATATTGTCCCTTTGGATGTGTGTCCGTATCAAAGGAGTCTGAATCGTGCGGCTCTCCATTAACACTATTAAAAAAATAAGAACATTATTGCTGCACATTAGTCAAAATACATGTACCAATTGTTAACCTTCAAAGCACCATTCATCTGATAAAAGATATATTTCTAAACACACATTTACTGTTCAAAATATGATGATGATATTGGACCTTTTGATAAAAACTACTTTGAAATGAAAAAATTAAGAATTTTTAGAACATTAACTCCTTGCACGAAGTCTTTAGCCCTGAAGGTACAATGACAGTGTTACACCAAAAATACTTCTAAATTGTTGGATTCCAGTGCAACGAACAAAAAAGTAAACAAAAACTTTTATTTCTAGTTTTGACCGTGGGATCTCAATTAAGACTTATTAAGTAATATTTTTTAAAAAAAATCATAACTTTGACCGCACGGATTGAAAGATAATAGTGTTTGAAGTCAAGCATATGGTTCATATTCTTCCCTTCGTGTTGTGGATCAACAGACTTTGACTTCACTTGGTGCCTAGTTTTTGCACTACAAAAGGTCTAAATCTACAACCATCTTGTTAAGGATGATGTTAGTTCCTTTTACACCAATTTTTAGAGGTAGAGAACGGGTGTAGCATATTCAAAACAAGTGTGCAATGAGTGGAAGTTCAGAATTTGTTAATTCACACTTTAATTTTTTGTGAACTTAATATGTTTTAGATTGGTAGTCCAAATGGTCAATAAGATGGTTTACACCACATGTTGTTGTGGAAAAAATAAAAAGTGAAAAATAAAAAAAAAATCTAGGTTTTATTTGGAAAACAAGAAGTTTTTTTAGTACCTTGCCCAACAATGAAAACCAATGTGTGAAAATGTTTGACTTAGGTTGATATGTTATTTTTCACTAAAGACAAGAACTTATTTTGACAACATCAAGGAAAATAATATTACTTGCGAGTACTGAAAATCTCACATTCAATAGAGTGTCCTAGCAATAGATTTTGGACATGCCCAATTTGCCTACTCTCCCCATTTGAAATTCAAAACCCTAAAACTTTTTGATCAAATGTCCAATTTAGGTAAAAATTGTAATCCCCCTAAAGTCTTGGTAATGCCTTTCTATAGTAAAATTTTCAAAGATGAATGTTAGAAATGGACACCATAGGAACCTAACCGAATTTTCAAGAAGCCCATTTTTGACACTTGATCCTTTAGGGGTTAAATATGCTACATCCCTTTTGCATCCCTAATCATTGGTATAAAATAGCACCAATATCATTTCTGACATAATGATAATAAATCTAGATCATGTGTGATGCAATCTTTTGAATCCAACTGAACTTAAACGAAGGGAATCCGCTAAACCCAGGGAAGAAAATGAACCATGTTGTCTACTTGCTATTATTGACACCATTGGAACTTGTTTTGCTTGCTAATAAAAGAAAGGGTTTGTACATCGACATAAAGGTTATTCTACAAACAACATAGTACAGAAGCTCAATCAACACATAAAATTAAAGTTGTATATAAATAAATGTTTACCTCAAGATACGTTGCAGGTGTTAGTCGTACGCGCACTGGAGCTTGATGGCGTTCAACATTAAGTCACCATTCCATCGTTGTTGTTGAACATGTTTTTCAACTCTTCCCACTTTACCTACAACACATGCATAAAATTTATATGGTAAACTATGTGATAAAAAGTCCTAATTATCTTTGTATGACATAGCCCAAAATTTTAATATAATATGTAAAAAGCTTAAACAAAAGGAAAAGCAAAGCAAAAGGTCAAAAGTTCTAAAGTCAAACTTTGACTAGTAAACTTGGGGCACAAGGTTCCAACAAGGATATAAGGTTTCTATGCAAATCTAGAGGTCTCTTCCCTTCCCAGTTTCTAAGGTGAGCTCTCTTGCAATTGAAACCTAAAGGCCATGCGCATTTTTCTTCATTCAGTATTTCTGTCAACTTTGTATGTACTGTGTAGATCGGAGGACATTTGCACATCGAGGAGATTTTTGCGAATTTGATAAGCTTTGTTTCAATTCTGAATATGAGGGAACTCTAGGGTTAGGTTCAGGATGACTAAAGTCAGTTAGAGTTACAATAGAGAGCAGTACCAATATTGGAGCAGACAACTAAGAACATGAACTTGAATATGATTAAAATTGCAATTACAGCAAAAGTTTAATGTTCACACAAGATAGCAGTCAACAACTAGAGAGTGCATGTTTTGTACTACTAAAACACTGACACAAAAACCACACAAAACTGAAGTCAAGAGATAGCTCGTAGAATGACACTAAGTCCTGAGTATAGCACATCAGCACACTACCTGAAACCCTAGCCGACACAACCAAACCCTAGCTGCCGCAACCAAACCCTAGCCGCCACAACCAAACCCTAGCCGCAACCAAATCCTAGCTGCTGCAACCAAACCCCAGCCGCAACCAAACCCTAGCCGCCGTTCCCATGGAGTTCGCACAACATCTCATGGAGCAACTGTAGACTGGAGGTGTGCGCGCACACACCCTCCAACTGCTGGTGGTCCTCCATCACCATATCCAAAATCGTTGACGCCGAAAGCTCAAACCCTGTGAAGGTGCTTCTTGAACGTTGAACGGCCTCGCGCAAGGTGCT
>OZ020521.1:2161384-2373786 GCA_963971425.1 Bryoerythrophyllum caledonicum | reverse complement strand
CCCAAAACTTACCTCCCTTCTCTCACCTCCCATTCATTCCTCTCCCTCACAACTCTTCTCTCCCCACCCTCCGCCCTCACGAGCCCCTCTCTCACAATCCCACAAGTCTCTTACAACCTCTCCCTCCTCCAAACCCTCTCTCTTACACCCATAGCCACCCTCACAAACTACTACCAGGGGTGTGCACGCCCACACCCCTCGTAGGACTACCCAAAGGTGCAACACATTGATATCCGTATTGATACCCTAAATTTGAAAACCCTAATTCCAAACCCTAAGACGATACATCGGTTGATAACCGGTTGTGGGGCCCAATAATTCATACCGTGGTGGAGATACCCTCGATATTGATACCCCAAGCACCCTTGACCAAAAATGATGTAGAGAATATCTCAACCAAAAGTCTTTAGAAATGCTTGTTTTAGTGCAATTTGCAAGGAAAAAAAATTGAAGTTTTTTTGGTAGTTTTAACCGTAGGATCTCAAAAATAACTTATTAAGTAATATACTCGCAAAATTTCATAAAGTTTTACCGCACGGATTGAAAGATTATAATGTTTGAAGTAGAGAAAAGGCTCATTTTCATCCCTGCGTTTTATGGATCAGCAGTCTTTGACCTCAATTGGTGTCCAATTTTGGCATTTCAAAGGGTCTTAACAAATTACCATAATGTTCAGCATGATGTTAGTTTGCTATATACCAATTTTTAGAGGTATACAAGGAGTGTAGCATATTCAAAAAAATTGTGCAATGAGTGGAGGTTCAATAATTCTCAATTCACGTTATATTTTTTTGTGAACTTGATATTGTTTTAAATGGGAATCCAAATGGTCAATAAGAAGGTTTACATCACATAATGCTGTCGAAAAAATCAAAAGTGAATCATACGAAGATCTCAAAGATTTATGTGGAAAGGTAGAAGTTTTTTTGGTACCATGGCCGAAAATGTGTGACAATGTGTGAAAATAATTGACTTGGATTAATACGCTATTTCACCAATTTAGAACTAACAACATGATTAACACAATGGTATTGGATTTAGATCTTGTGTAGTGCAACACTTTTTAGAGGTAGACAATGAGTGTAGCATATTCAAAAAAAATGTGCAATGAGTGGAGGTTCCAAAATTCTCAATTCACGTTATATTTTTTTGTGAAATTGATGTTGTTTTAAATGAGAATCCAAATGGTCAATAAGAAGTTTTACATCGCATAGTGCTGTAGGCAAAATCAAAAGTGAATCGTACGAAGTTCTCAAAGTTTTATGTGGAAAGGTAGAAGTCTTCTGGTACTCTCCCCGAAAATGTGTGACAATGTGTGAAAATAATTGGCTTGGATTAATATGCTATTTCACCAAAGAACTAACAACATGCTTAACACGATGGTATGGGATTTAGATCTTGTGTAGTGCAAAAGTTTTTAGAGGTAGACAAGGGGTGTTGCATGTTCAAAAATATTGTGCAATGAGTGGTGGTTCAAAAATTCTTATTCCATACTAATAGTGACTATCGTTTTGTAATGATATACAGGTTTTTTGAGTGTTGCGTTATGGCACCACCAAATATTGATAGAATCTGGGAGAGCCACGGCTGGTGGATCGCAGAAGTGGATGAGTCGAGCGCCTTCTTATGGGTGACGGGTTATCCCTTTGAGCTGGGGAAGCGTACATCGGCGTTGAGATAGAGTTTTGGCAAAATCCAGGCAATCACTCTTCGACGTGATGATATGGTATACGTTACTTGCGCAGTGGGTCCAGGTCAATCGGAGGTGAAGACTTCTCTTTCGAAGAAGTTGCTTTTGGCACCTGTCCCTTTGAATCTTCTTCAAAATCCAGGTCAGGTGAAATTCCTCAAATCATTGCAGACGTTTTGGTTAAACATCTCTCTTGCGGCACGTACTTCTAGATACAACAACGTCTTAGCCTGTTTAGCGTTATCACCGGAGATGGTATTGAAGGCTAAGAAGATTATCGATGAACATACTAGATATGAAGCATTTCGGGAGAGGGACCCATCACGTGCGACAACTCAAGCCCCACCAGCGGAACCAGAAGAAACAGAAGTTTATCGAATTCTTGCTAAGCCATTGCAATTGGATTGGCTACCACTGGAGGGGGGGAAGAGGAAGTCGAGGCCAACATTCCACCACAACTTCTGAAGTACAGACATTACCGAATCCTCCATTAACGAGTAGACCTCCTACGAAGAGGCCACGGCGTGTTGACAGTGATGTAGCTTCTGGTTCAAGAGAAGGCCCATCAAGTTTGGATCCAAGTGGGAGGAGGTTGATTGGGAGAAGTTCACGATCGGGTGACAGGATTCCTAGGTCGGGGCTCAGGACGTCTGATGGTCATCGTAGGGTCCCTACATCTACACCGGGAGATTTAGCTGATTTGTCAGCCATGGCGCCGGAGGAAGAAGGTTTTCACAACCTTCCAGACAGTATACCAGAGGATTTTGAAGACAATGCGGAGATACCACAGGATCTTCCAACTCCAATGTATTTAAAAGCACCAGTGTCTACAACAGAGGAGATTGCGAAAGGATCTGTGTGGGGGAATTTTGTGTTTAAGGCACACATAGACCGCATTGTCTCTGTGGAGAATCCGGGAACCAACCACTGGGTTTTATCACAGAAGAGGGTCATAGAAGTATTCAACCGCTTACGAGATCCAGAATCCGCGACTCGGGTGAGTAGATTGGTATTTCGACGGATCAGATACATCGTGCATACTACCACCGACGATGGTGTCGTTGAGAAGGAAGAATTGTCATTTCCGTTGGTAGGTACCACACGAGAGTTTGAGCGCATGTTCATTGCACACGGGAGTGCTTCTGCACAGGGTGCTATGGGATCCGAGTATTCTTGGTTTCAAGATCATATCATTTGGGAACCGGTGGATGGGTAATACATAGTAGCAGCTTGTAAGTTTGCACAACAGTAGTGGAGAGATGGTACAATGCCTTTAAACGAGTATCTGGACACGTTTGAGCGGCGGGAGGCCTCTTTTGTGATGTATGATGATCGTCGATTTTATATTGAAAAGTTTGCGCGGATCAACGTGGCGGAGTTCTAGAGACATTCATATTCTACCATGGAGGAGGATTTGAGGAAGATCCGTCAGATTTGGGATCTATACGGGAGGCTTGATAGCACACTACGTGCAGACGATGCACGCAGGGCTGTTGCTTTGGTGAGTGCGACAAGTGCACTGCATAAGTTGCCCAAGGAGGATGGAGTTGTCACGGTGAAGAGGTTGGCCAAAAATATGGAGGATCTGACTAATCATGCATGGAATCCGAGCAATGACTACTTCGAAGCTATCATTCAAGTATGCAAGGACTACGAAGACGGCATTCTCTTTTACAACAAGAAGGAAGAGGACAAGTGGAAGGACATGGCGAGGAAGAAAGAGCTGGATCCAAATGTGGACGTACGACCAACAAGAAAGGAGATGACCGAGAATTGGTTGAGGCCGTTAGGTAGGGTTCCGATTCCATATTATCTTTGGTTGACAAAGTCTGCTGCAGCGAAGCCGGTTATGGAGGATGGAGTAAGACCTCGTCAAGCATACTACTTCGACGGTGAAAAAGACAAAAATCCACATCCTCGTACGATTGCCGGTGTTTGTGACCGATATCAGAGACGAGAAGCTGTGATCAATTCCATCCGTTGGTTGATGGTGAAGAACAAGGAAAGTATACCTGATTCCATGGAGGAGTTCTTTCGTATTCGTGTAGGGAAGTATTTTCCGAGGAGTAACGCACAACTTGATACCTTTGAGAAGCTTTTGAATGCTACCACGAAAAAAACTTGGACTGCTCCTGTGCGGGGGAAGGTGTCTAAGCTGGAAGACATAGGCTACCTCATCCCTTCTTCCATCAGGTTTCATTATGGTGACATTGCAGCAGGGGGGCGTGGATACATTGGATTGTCCGTGGATGTGAGAGGACATGCTACTGCTAATTGGAAATGGCAGATGGAAGTCAAGAGGTTAGGCCAGAGCGACACAGAGAATCTTCTTCCGATTCGGTGTAGAAGAGGGTTATTCCGAACCGACTACATAGAGTTGGGAAAACCATGTTTGTGGGTGATTGATTGTCGACGTGGCGGTGGGAGGCATGGAGATGATCATTGGGGAGACGCCCAGTTATCCGCAGCTTTTGTACAACTATCATTATGGATGGCAAATATTGAATGATGGAACGTCATCTTCTTGTTACCAACGGCCGTGTATACCAATGAAGAGTTTTCACGAAGGTGAAGCTTCCAGAGGGATGTACTATGCGACGTGGATGTTGGGCATTTGATCCGAACTCGGTTAATCCCTATGCTTTCGATTTTACAGAGAATGGGCGTCTGGAGCATGTAGTACAACCGATTGGCAATGTTGTGATTTGTATGCAGCACCCTGTGGATACATCTTCTGGCTCGAACTATGTTTCTGGAGACGTTCCACTTCCTCTTGTTTTCTTGGATCACTGGAGTGAGGCACACCAACCCTCTGAAGTTGATTCACTTGAGAGATCTCCCACACAGCTGGTAAGATTAGTGGGCTCATACTTGCCCCGTGGATGGGGTTTAGTGGCGTGTAACATATCTACGACCATTCCCACGATCCTTGAAGGAGATTTCCAAGGATCTGAGGTTTTCATCATTGACGATTGTACAGACAGAGTTTCATTTCTATACAATAAGTTGTCCGACAATTTCCAAGGACAACTGTTGGTCAGGACTGGTGGAAGAAGTACTGGTTGCAACATCGTACCTGAGACCGAAGCGGCGGTTGGTGGAGTGAGGAATGAAGACGACAATGAGGATGGAGGTGGTTTACATGAGAGATTGCCACGTTCAGGTACCACTGAAGATTTCTCATCTCGCAGTAGTTTAGACGCCGATGAAGATGGAGTGAACCAGTCTCCTCCAAGAGAGAGAATTCCATCAACGTAGCGGGCGGTGGGAGATACTTCAGGGGAGACGTCTGCAACACCTACAGAGAGGATCCAAGATACCGATGTAGTGGATGTTGGTTTGGCGGCAGGGGCAGGAGGGGGGCGTACATTTGATGGTCCTAGACTGGAGATGGAGGAAGAAGAATTGGATTCATTAGAATTTTTTTCGGTACAGAGGAGGATTCCACAGTCTTCGATGCCTTCTCAATCAGAGCCTGTATCAGAGACACAAGAGACGTTCGGAGATACTCAGAGTGATACCGGACCAGGTTTGCCTTCCGTTCCAAGATCAAGCATATCCGAGGACATCATTGCATTTCAGGGGGCGTTCTCGTTAGAGCGAGAGATGTCCTTCAATCCAGAGGATGGCTTTTTCTACAATGATGATAGGGTAAGGCATACGCGGGAGGGTGTTCCTGGCAATTACCGATATGTTGAGTGTGCGTCCATTGGCATCGAAGGTGTGGAAGATCGTTCAGTGCAGGATCATGAACTGTCCGCTATGGTAGGTAGCGCCATTGGACACGTGGAGGGAGTCGTTCCGCCAGAAGATGAGCTCTGAGCCCTGGAGCTATATACTATAGTAGAGCATGCACGCAGTTTAGGTGGCAAATACGTCAGTATAATGCAGTTTGAGATGTGTCTATCGTTCGGTGGGTGGTATATATTTATATATTGGGTGGTCCATATGATATGTTTGATTTTAGAATTCCTCAGCAATAGTGTGGAATTGCTTGATTATGTATGTTTTTGCATTATAAAATACAGTGAGGTACTTTACACTGTCTTAGGAAATTGCATATATATTTTTGTATCTCTTACACATTGTATTTGTAGTGCACTACTCTAAAATCCTATAATAGCTGATAACAAATTTATAATCTCTTTGGGCACATGATTATAATTTTGTAGCAGGATTTGTAAACTTGATTAGAAATCATATATTTTCTAAAAAAAGGTAGGAAATGTAAAAAATATATTACTAATATGAACATAAAGATGCCAAGGTATGACACGACAAACATCAAAAAAATTTGACAAAAAACATACTAAACTTTTGCCAAATTTTGATTTAAAAAAAAGTTATGAGCAAATAACTTGCGGCTTTCTACCAGCAACCAGTGCACTTGGCTAAGTGCATAATTGCTTAATTGCGTGTTTTATTTGTTAAGTGGTAAAGTAGAAGTGTAGAAGACCTTAACATATCAATTGCATGCACCGATGTGACAACCTTTGATAAAGTCAATACTTCTCTAAGAGTAGCTGGGCAAAATGTTGGAGAAAAACGTGGCAAGTATGAGAGCAACCTGGCAAGATGTCTATCATAATTCCACTGCCCAATTTTCATTCCCACCTACTTGTTAGTTGGTAAAGTAAAAGTGTAGAAGACCTTAACATATCAATTGCATGCACCGATGTGACAACCTTTGATAAAGTCAATACTTATCTGAGAGCAGCTGGGCAAAATGTCAGAGATAAATGTGGCAAGTATAAGAGAAACGTGGCAAGATGTCTATCATAGAAAAATGTGGCAGATATAAGAGCAACCTGGCAAGATGTCTATCATAATTCCACTGCCCAATTTTCATGCCCACCTACTTGTTAGGTGGTAAAGTAGAAGTGTAGAAGACCTTAACATATCAGTTGCATGCACCGATGTGACAACCTTTGATAAAGTCAATACTTATCTGAGAGCAGCTGGGCAAAATGTCAGAGAAAAACGTGGAAAGTGTAAAGCTTAACGTGGCAAAATTTGATCCATGAATGTGGCAGAATGTGATTGACCAACGTGGCAAAATTTGATTCATGAATGTAGCAAAATGTGATTGATCAACGTGGCAAAATTTGATTCATGAATGTGGCAAAATGTGATTGATCAACGTGGCAAAATGTCATTAATCAACGTGGCAAAATTTGATTCATGAATGTGGCAAAATGTGATTGACCAACGTGTCAAAATTTCATTGATCAACGTGGCTAGATTTGAGAGACTGAAGTACGATACCTAGGTGTAACAATTTGATCACTTAAGATGACCCCACTACATTATTTACATGGAGTGATGTGACAATCTATAATTATCTCCATTATTTTTTCCGTATATAAACAACCTTCTTAAAGTAGTTACAACATTTACTTTCGCCTAATGATGTATTGTACTTGAGGACTTAATACCACATGGAAAATAAAAACGCTTTGGCCCTTGTTGAAGGACTCATGTGAGAAAGTATTTCCCTTATCCCCTAAAGGCCCGTGACAGTTTCACACCAAAAACACTTCAAAATTGTTGATCTAGTACAATGAGTAAGGAAATAAATAAAACCTCATATTTATCCTTTTAATTGTAGGATCTCCATAAAGACTTACTAAGTAACATACTCACAAAATTTCATACACTTTGACGGCACGGATTGAAAGACTATAATGTTTGAAGTTAAGAAAATGGTTAATTTTCTTCCCTATATTGAGTCGATCAGCAGACTTTGACTTCACTTTCATTAAATTTCTTCCCTTCAAGCTCTAAATCTTTCACCATTGTGTTGAGCATGATGTTAGTTCCGTATACAACAATTCTTAGAGTTAGAGAAGGGGTGTAGCATATTCAAAACAAGTGTGCAAGGAGTGGAGGTTCAAAATTTTCCAATTCACGATTTATTTTTGAGAATTTCATATGTTTTAGAATGGTAATCTAAACGGTCAATAAAAAGGTTTACACCGCATATTGTTGTAGAGAAAATAAAAAGTGAAAAGTATGAAGATCTCTATGTTTTATGTAGAAAAGATTAAGTTTTTCCCCCGCTTGCTAGAAATGTGTAAATATGTTTGACTCGAGTTAAAATGTTTTTTTACATTGAAGACAAGAATATTTTTTGACATAATCAAAGAAGGTAATAATATCTACATGTATGGAAAATAATAATGTCAATAGAGACTTCTAGCAAAATTTTGGAGTTGCCGCGAGTCCTCATTTCTAACTTTGAGTGGTACTAACTTTCAAACCATGAATCCAAAAATAATAATAAAATATCTCCATGGAGCTCTTATCAGGGACAATCTAGTATAGGAGTTTAAAATTTTAAAAAATCAAATTTTAGGAATCTGCCCAAAATCCAAAACGTACGCCCAAGGTACACTTGGGCTCTTAGGGGTTATAGCAAATGTGTGTAAAGAGATAGAAGCATTGAGGAAATAGAAAATAGGTTATAAGGTGCTCTATGGACTCCAACCTATAAATTGTCCCACATATTTGTTTAGATAAATCTTATTTTTCCCAATTAATATGATTTTTCATTTGGTATATCAATTTGTTTTGCTGTCATTTTTAAATTTACATTCTTCCAGATTGACGTGCTCCAAACTAAATTATACTACTTTAAGTTATTGTATAGTGTATTGAATCATTTTGAATTATGTGTCCTTCAAGAATTGCAGATCATGTGGGAAGTTCAATGTCTCAACCTTTGATTCTTTTTCATGTGCAACTTTGTTCATCAAAATTTTGAAATCTATTTTATGTACTTCTCTAACTCAAGGTATATTATTCGCTCTTATCCCTTGTACCAGTTTCATTCAATTTTCATATTCTAATTCTCTCAATATCTATTTTAATCTTTGAGGAAGTGACAAAAGAGGGCTGCGGAAGTAAGGTAAGTGGCTCTTGAACCGACCCTGTTTCTAGAACCGACCCCTCTTGAAATGTACCTACAGTGTACATTTCAAGAGGGGTCGGTTCTAGAAACAGGGTCGGTTCAAGAGCCACTTACCTTACGTGCCACTTACCTTACGTGCCACTTAGTACATTGAAGAAAGCCACTCATTACTCTCACTTGGAAAAGGAATTTCAGGCTGTCATTTGTGTTTCAACAATGGAAGTTACCACGTCACTCAATAGGCATGCAATACACAGAAGCCAAGAAACACCAAACAACCATTCATATCTGACACAAACCTTACACCAGATCCAACAGGCAAAATGGGCTAACTTAACAGGACGTCCCACATCAAACCTCGCCTAACCATAACCAAAATTTCCTACTTTAAAAAAATTAAAATTTATTTATTTATTTATTTATTTTGGGTGCTACACTCATGTTTGCATCACACTGAAAAGGCCTGTAACTGGCAGAGGTTTCAATACGGCATGTGTGTCATCACGCGGTTGACTGAGAGGAAGCTACTTACTACGCCAAACACTACCTGTAGTGTGGACTAGTTCCAGTTTCTACATCAAGGGGCGTTTCACACTAAGCCCAAGGGCCGAACTCCATTGAAGACCAAACTATGCCGAGCGGCCGAGTTTTGGAGTTGTAAAAAATTATTAAAATTATTTTAATGAGAAAATGTTCGGCCCCTCGGCAAGAGTTTGGGTTTCTATTCTTGTTGGACCCAAACTCTCCTCGAGGGGCCGAACTATTGGTGCCAAAATTCTCAAAAAGTGCTGCCATGTAAGCATTTTGGTGCCCTTCAGCCCTTGGCCCTTGGCCCCTAGTGTGAAGGCCCACGGGCCGATTTTCAACTCTAGGCCAATCAAATTGCTAGATTTGCTCGGCCCCTCGAGCTCGGCCCCTAGTGTGAAACCCCCCTAATTGGAAATTTACATCCAATCAGCGACTAATACACTTGCTTGAAAACGAATAGCTAATCAAATTTTGACATGCATGTGCTTGATGGAAATTAGGGTGGGTAACCACATCAATTACGAATCCACACTACATTCAGTGATTGGTGTATTGTAGTGGTAACCAACTCCCCTGTCACAAAATTTGGGTTGATTTTCAACTGTTGATCAAGCTAAATCCAACAGCCCTCGACCGGATACATAAGGTAACCGGCCGGTTATTGGGAAAGGACTCATCGCTCCCCAACTTGTCCTTCCCCGAAAATCGCCCCCGATAACCGGCCTCCTCCGACCGGTTACCTAAGCCACAGACCATCCCTAGCAGCAAATTTTGACCGAGCTCCCCAGCCTTTTCACCGCACTGTGCAGTTATTCATGCCGGAGCAGCAGCCGCCTCTCATCAACCCTCTACTTCCCCAAGGTGGAAAACGAGGTTGCACTTTCCATTGATAAAAAAATTGCGGAACAGCAATTGACTTACTCACACACGCGCAGAAAAACAGGAAGTTACGTTAAACCCTCCCCACAACAGAAAATAAAGAAGAACAAAAAGAGACTCATCTTCCAAACCAAAGAGACAAAAACAAAATATAAGATATAAAAATAAAAGTAGACACACATTCCTTCTGCCTCAGATTTGACCCACTCCTTTGAATCCCAAGAAAGGAGGTAAAACCTTGCCCCAGGGAGGAAAAAACAAACTCCCAGGAAAGGCGCAAAAGGGGGAAGGAAAGGTTGAATTTTCCATCGGAATTATAAGCGCAAGTTCACGTGAATGCGCTGCTCCAGGAGGTCCTCCAGACGATCCCTTGAATACCAGCCAAGCTACTGCCGGGCCTAAAGCCTACTACTGTACGCTCTAGACTGGTCTCTCCCCTTGAATTGATTGCTTTATAAAGCATGCCTCTCCCGGCTAGGTTCCTCTCAATCTCTTCCTCACTCCATCCCCTTCGCCCTCTTCTGTCATCAGCTTACTCCCTGTTGGTTGTTTACTACCAGATTCACGACTCGATTCGTGTAGAGCTGTGAATTGGGTGGGTTGGTGTTGGCGTGACATTTTGCAGTGAGTAGCATTCCGAGCGAGCTAGCTAGCTTGTGGGGATTGGGAGTCTGAGCTACGGTTTGGGATAACGTACAAGCCTGGACTACGTAGCCTGGGAATGCTGCTGGGTGGCTTTTTCTCTCCGTCTTTGTCAATTCGATGGTCGAAGTAGCATACGCCAGAAACTGAAGCTTGAGGCACAGTTGGAGTACTGTGACAGTTCTCCTCGAAATCTATCCTCGTGACTAACGCAGCGATTCACCATGCCTGGTATGTGGGAATGAGAGGGGTGGTTTGGTGATGAGATTTTTGAGCCGCGGTGACTGATGGAGTTGTTTTGGATTTGCAGGATTGAATGTGAACCTTTCGAGTCTGTCTCTGACGAGCGACACGCGCGGGAAGAATGCGTGGATGGACCCGGCGCTGTGGGGCGCGCTGCCGGAGCCGCTGGTGGAGCTGATCCTAGCGCGCCTGCCGCTGCCGTACCTGCTGCCAATGCGGTCGGTGTGCCAGAAATGGAACTATTTGCTGCGCACGTCGATGTTCCTGAGCGCGCAGCGACGGCTGACGGTGCAGTGCCCGGCGTACGTGCTGACAGTGAACGAGCCGGCGCTGGCGGCGTTCTCGTTCTTCCAGCAGGGGCCTGAGCTCTACTACGTGCGCAGCAGCTCGCTCTACTGTCCCATCGCCAATAACTGGTTCAACATGTCGCTGGAGTGCCTGCCGTTCCGCGACCTGTACATCACGTCTGTGGGCGGCGGGCTGCTTTGTTTCGTGGCGTACAAGGGCACGGCGGCCACGAATCGCGAGGTCGTCGTGGGCGTGTGTAACCCCGCGACGCGATCTTACCGTGTGCTGTCCCGCTGGGGGAACGGGGACAAGGCGTACACGCTGCCCGTGTTCGTGGCCATGGTGGTGGACAACTTCACGCGCAGCTACAAGATCGTGCTCATTGACCACGATCGGCGTGCCACGCACCTGTACCGCAGCGGGTGTATGGCGTGGACGCAGACGGAGTCGGTGCCGGGGCGCCACCAGTTCCCGTACTACGACCGAACGCCGACGCAGGCCGTGGTTCGCGGCGCCACGCTCGTGTGCGCCACGCAGTGCAAGACGGGGATCTCCGCCTACGACATGGACACGGGCCTCTGGGAGAGCTACCACGTCTCGCTGCCCGGGATGCACAGCAACGTCCACCTGGTGCAGCACCACGGCCGCATTCTGCTCATCTCACGCGTCATGAAGCAGAAGTACGAGGGGTCGGATCGCGTGCAGATTTCTGAGCTCGATCGCGTCGGGCTGCGCGTCACCATGCCCCTGGCGGACGTTCCGCTCGGCCCCAGCAAGCAGTTTTTGGATCACTTCAAGGTGTGCGCGTACAGCTCCTACGACGACTCCGAGGGGTTGTGTTTCATCTCCTCCACCACGGGGGAGCGCTGGCTCTACGACCTCGAGGATCGTTTCTGGCACATCCTGCCCAGCTCGCCGGGGAGCAAGACCAAGAGCATGGCGGCGTACGGGGGATTCAGCGTCCATTTGCGGGTCGACATTCAGCCCTAGGGACAACTCCCCTGATTATTATCTCATAATGTATTTGTACAAAATTCACAGACTCGGCCCGATTCGCGTCGCGGCCGGAGCACAATAGGTATCATCGTCGTCACGAGTAGAGAAGGCGGCCACGCTCGTCGTGGCCTCCTTCTCTACTGGTGCACATATGCCTCTCTGACTAGATGAGGCGGCCTGTACAAACTTGGTCCGGTTGCGGATCATTAATCTGATCCGCCACGGATAGTATAAAGAAAATTAAAGTAAGTTTATTATGAATACTTGCGTGTGTCGTATGGTTGGACATTGGAGACGTATTCTCTCGCGCGTTGACACGGTGCCTGGTTCTTGAGGGGACAAATTTTGAGTGATTGGATGAAGTGTTTTGGGGGAGTTAGTGTGTACAATGCAACAGTGAATTCTCGTAGCTTCGATATTTGTAATTGCAGTGTGAAATGGTTGCTATACATAGCAGGATAGGGCACATGACAAGTTACACCTGTAGGTGCGCTCTCGAAAGATGTGCAGTTGCAAAATCTGCAGGTGAACATGTCAAGTGCAACTTGGATACTCGAAACAGAACATCACGAAGTTCTAGAAGCTGCAGCTCCGGGCATGGTTTTTTGTCCCCCAACTGGGAACATCGAAAAAACGAAAACCTGCTTCTGGTTGTCGCTGAATCGGTTCCTCCTAAGCCCAGATTCCCATGCGTAGGAAGGTAAAGTAGGGCTTGCAAGTGTAGGTAGACGTCCTCCTCCGCCAAACAATGTCAATGATCAACCGAAAGCAACTGACATGTGCTGACCGGAAGCGACGACACAAACTGCAGCCCATGCGAAACCAAAACCACTGACTTCCTGGAGCTCCTGCAAGCGTCTGCGAAAGATCGTAGCCGGAAAGACTTTGGAGTAGGTAGACTATGGGGTTTACAAACAGGTAGTAGGTCTCAGGAAAGACCAGAAGAACCTCAAACTTCAAGCCGAAGATGCCCTCGATCTCCGATCTATTAAGTTCTCCCGCCCAGATGGCAGACTCGGGACGCTGTCGTTTAGAATCTTGATACCGAAAAGCAACGTTCACATTCTAAAGACTCGGCATCAAGCATGAGAGCCGTACCTGTGAACAAATCGAGTATAGAGAGTCCTGTGCTTGGTTGAATGCTCGGTTGTTGCTCCGCTAAGTACTAGCCAGTACAAAGCCTACGCTGTAAGTAAACAAACACATAAAACACATCACTGGAATAAGGTGCCTCGCTTTTGAATTGAAGTACATTACGACTGCCTAATACAACTGCTCCGGAGCTCGAGGTATGTTATCTACCACAGAGAAGGGCAGCAATGCCTAGTTGCTACTAGAGAACAAGAACGATATCTTGGCATTCTCTTTCCACTGAATGTGGGCGGAAGTCGTTGGCTGTTCGAAATTTCTGTCTCAGAGCAGTCTTGAAGGTCGAGCTTAAGAACATCCATGATCGATTGCTTTGTACCTGCATCTGGTGCCGACATGCGTTTATGAGACAGACTCAGTTTTGATCCACCAAAGTGACTTCGAAAATCTTGCTTCGTGGGAAGAGGAAAGCCAGATGATCTCTCTACACTAATATATACTAGATGATGCGCTTCACCTGACCTGGGTGCTATACCAAGTCACTTCCCTGCAAAGTACGGGAGGGTCCTGACCAGCTTGTAGATGAACCGGAAGGGGCAGCACCCACGCTCGGCATGTCAAGATCTGCCACAGACTCGATCTTCAAATATGGAAACTCGAATGAGGTGCTCCGGCTCAGACTCCACAGAAACCCAAGTGCGATCCAGAACGCGAAAGTGACCGCCCAGTAGTTGGTCATGCCTTGCACTACGCCCCAACCGATGAGATAGCCCACGATTATCCCTGCCAAGTGCCCGAGAAAACTCGCCTGTGGCACGATGATGGATGTGAAGATGAGGGACTCAAACGGTGCGAAGCTGATGGGGAGCGAAAGGAGCCCAAACAAGTTGAGCTTCAGGGATGGCTGCCTCACAGCGAGGATGGTCATCCACCCGAACACGACGCACGAGTATCCGACGGCGGTGACCCGTCTGTAATATTCCAGCTTAAACCGAGTGATAATCACATGGTACATCCCCAGCACCATCAGCCCGGAAAGAAGCACCAGAATTATCGAGTACTGCAGATAGTACGCCGTTCCCAGATGGTAGTCCCGAGTGCTCTCCACGACGCTGAGGCTCCACAGAGCGCTCATGTTGAAAACCAAGTGAAGGAAGCTGATGTGCGAGAGCGCCGACGTGATGATCCGCCAATGTTGCCCCTGAGACACCACGGACTCGTAGCTCAGTCCCACGTCGCTGTACCCCACGTTCCGTCTCTGAATGAGCAACCATATCGCAGAGCATACGGCGATGGCGCACGAGCTCGCTGGCTTCTCCAGCACATCGTACAGTAATGGCCGCCCCATGGTTAGTTACCTCCCACTCCTCAATTGCCTCTACATCCTGCCACCGATTCGCATCAACAAACCCCCTCTGATAGTCTCTCCCTCATCTCAGTGCCCCATCCGTTCCTCCACTCCAGAGCGCTGCTTCTTCCTCCCCCCTACCTCATGCCCCAAACCCCTGCAACCCATTCCAAAAATTCACCCGTCACTCGGATACTTCCCATCCGAGACTTTCAAAACAACCTTCAACAAACAATGTGAAGCCCAACCGATATGAATTATTTGAAACCCTAACGTAAACAGAGCTCAAACCCCTGCAGACCCCTTTCCAAAATACCACATAGTCCCCACCATTCAAGACCTCCAAAACCAACATCCAGCATGCAATGTGAAACCCTAACCTAAAGAGAGCGAAAAACTCACTCACCCCACATTCACAAAAACCCACATCACAGAACCAATCCACGCGCCATACAAACAGGAGGCTCACCTCAATTCAACGATCAGAACAAACCCTAAACCCTAAACCCCTCTCCAGGCGATATTGTTGATGAAACCCTAAAGTGGACTCACTTGGACTGTGCATGGCTCCAGATCCGCTCCCTCAAAATATGTAGCGAGAGTTGCCTTCTCAGCATGTGTTTGTGTGAGAGGTTTTGCTATGAACGCGCATGCACCCAAACAAGCCTCCGTTTGCACCCCAAACCCAACCTTTGCACTAAGAGTGGTTAGAAAAGTACCAACTATTTCCTTACAGTGTGTAATGGGAGCATAACTGTTAGTGAGAGGAGTTAGGTAGAGTTTGCAAGGAAGTTGATTGCAAAGTTCTCCCAAAAGCCCCGAGGAGTTGACAATAATGTAGATTTAAGTGGTTGAGAATGAGGTAGAAGTGTTTCGAGGGGTAGGAGCAACATCTAGAGATTGGAGCAACATTCTCAAAATGGTCTCGATGTGAGATTTTTGACAGCATGCTTAGTGGTATTGCTAAAATTCAAGGTACAATCATATTCTTTACATTGGAAATTTGGAATGATTTTGGGATTTTTAAAGAAATTCTCTTGTTATCTTAGGATTTCACAAATATACAATTTGTACATATATTATTAGCAATAATATAAATATGTACGTAAACCTCATTTAAAAATAAAAAAAATAGTGTTCATATTGGAAATCATGACCTTTTGGAACCATGCAAACTTCTAATTTCATTAATTTGGTATTTAGGTATACTACAGGGTATAGATTAGAGGGTTTGCATGCGACATGAAGACATCTAAGAGCTGAGCAATGATGAGGAGTCTACACCAAATGCTATTCCAACAAATGACAATTATAGTGCACTGGTTTCACCACTATAAAAAGTAATGAAGCAACCACATTACAGTAGACACTTGAAGAAAAGCGCAAAGAAGTCGAAGATGGAGTTAACTGTAGATGAGTATACAATTGCACGTGCCATTACAAATTTATTTGATAGCATTTTTTAGATTGAGAAGATGAAATTATAGATGACAGAGAAGATAATAAAAAGTAGAAAGGCAAGGAAATAAGATGGCATTGCATGAACTAGAGCAGATGGCTGCATTATTTGTAGAGATTTTGAAGGCATTAGGGGAGAAACCGGCCTATTTTAGTATCCTAACCTTATGACATCCTTAGCAATAAATGCTTAAAGATGCCATGGGCAAACACCCTATGTTAACACCTAAAATTCATAGGTTTTTAGTTCTTCACCCAAGGTGAAGGAGCGAGGTAGTAGCCAAGAAGTTAGCCAATTGAATCTCTTCAAGCATGAAGCCACTTTTATCATGGAAGTTAACAATGGATTATTTGATCCCAAACATAGTAGCCACATTTGGTACCAACAATTCAAGATTGATAAAGTATTATAAAAAATGGGCAAGAATGCGGATGGGCAGTACTACGCTTACGTGAAAAGAGTAGTATTATACAATATTTGGGTCGTGGATGGTACATAGAAGTTGTTGGAAAGCTAGGTTGCGGAACTTTGCTTGTAGCAGCCGAGGGTAATTTTTTTGAGGTTTAGCTCCTCCAAAAGTAAATTTCGTGGTCCAAGTCATCAGTCACAATGTACCATACCGCGTTACACAATGCTGACATAGGTGGGGTTGGATTGCCAACGGTAAGGTTGTACACAGAGACCATAGTAGTTTACACTATGCACTTCTAGATTAATATCTAGGCAATGTTAGTCTAATATCCTATAATATCGAGGGGCCAACGTTGTAAAGGGTAGAAGAAAACAATGTCGTAAGCATGTGCATGTTGCTTTGCTGATCATGGTGGAAGATGAATCACATTGTTGATTTTCTTAGAGTTCATTGTAGTTAGTCAAGCATGAACCGTCTTTGAAGAACCTTCACCATGGCTTGTCCAAACAACGTTTTGCAAGCTGTTCTTTTGCACAACTTCTCTAATGAGGAGGGTGAACCTGTTCCAACTTGCAATGAGGTGAGGTCATGGATGACATTGATGCCATTGGCAAGCAAGAAGAGATGGGAGGCATTGTTTTGGTAGAGTGGCGGTGGAGAATTGGAAGGCCCAAATTGTTAATTTCACTAGTGCAAAAGCAGTTGCAGGGGACGCAATTGAAGTCCAAAGTGTACTTGTGCGCCATGCTTACTAGTCACACCAGCTTGGAGACCTAGATCCTGACGTGATGCAGCCCCAACGGCATTGTAATTATAAGGGTTGCAAAGAGAGCAAATTTGCAATGCAAAGTAAGGGTTTACAATGGGTATAGGCTTTCCTTGATAGTTTTTTTAGCACCTAAAGCGGTTACTACTCCCAACTATGGCAGAAAATCTAAATTTCCTGCTCTCTTCAAAAGTTTAAATAGTGGCTTATGAATTTCAGTTTTTGATTTATTGTTGACACTGATTCGCTCTGCTAATACTGTATCAGATTTGTTTCCAAGCTTGTTTGAGGACAAGGTGAAGCCCAAGTCAATCACTGGGGTCATTATCGTTATGCACGCCGAGGTTGGAGAGGCAATCCATTAGAAGAGGTCTCACAAGGAGTTGTTAAATGTAGGTATATAATTTTATAGCCACCATTACTTTCCTGCGGAAGCTCCAGCAAGTCACGGTGAATTGGTCCCTATTCCTCTCTGTCTTTTAAGCAATCCCAGTTGGCCACTTCCAGACATGGAAAGCTCTGAAGCATTTAAGGCAAAGCTATTTTATGAGTTCCGAAAGTCCATGAAAGCAACCACTGGAAGTCCTAACACCCACATTAAATGGTTTATGGCCATTGGCGTCTTTGTTGACCTAGTCGCTGTTGCTGACAATATTCATTGGACACCAACAATGTTTGTAATCAGGGAAGTGATAGATGCCACATTATCCATCCGTATAGATGACGGGTGGAATGCTAAGATAGTGGACGGGGAAGACATGATCAAGTGCACTGTTTTGCGCAGTAGCGTAAATTTTAGGTGGGTGAAGACTACCTTGCACAACCCTAGTTTCTTTGGGGGAAAATTCCACTGATAGAATCCATTTGTCCAAATGTTTATGTGTTGTTATATTTAGCAAAGTTGTTTGTAGATTTTGGATCTAGGGTTTGATGTTTGTGCATGTATTACCTTGTAGGTATCACGTTGGCAGACAAACCTTGTACACCAACTTCCAATTCAACACAACAAGGTTTGTCGCTAGTAAGTGGGAGGATATGGATGAGGGAGAGTTATGCAAGGTGGTGGAAGTGAGATGCATCATGGAGAATTTTATTGATACATTGTTTGTGGTAGGCAAGCAATGGCCATAAAGTACAATAAGACAAGAGCTAAGGATTGCATTAGACGAGTCAACACCAAAGGACTACAACTTGTCAATTGCAATGGATGGAGTGGGAGATATAAAGGTGAGGACTTCAATGCTACAACATATTGGAGATGCAATTCATAGATAGGTGTGAGATCTGTTTACAACACTTTGGAGATGCGATTCATGGAGATGCGGTTCATCGACATGCATGAGATCTCTTGTGGCTGTGTGCAAATATTTAATCACATTGTGTTTCTTATACGTCTATTTGTTGTTGGAATGTAGGTCAACAAACGATACGAAAAGAAGATTCTTGCATCTAGAGTGGCTTCTTCTAGATTTGTGCAAGATGTTGCTGATGATTGATTATGTATTTCTTGAAACCATGTGTTTTTGGACAAGGGTCTATGTTTTAGACATTGTGATTGAGACGAAGCTAGCGTGTGAGCCGTGAACCGTGAGCCGTGAGCCATGAGCCACATAACAAAATATTCTTATTTTTAAATTAATTTACTAAAAAAAACAAATTAATATATTTTGTAAGCAATATTTACAAAAAAAAGCATGCAAAAAAAGAACCTATGACCTTGGAGTAGGGTTCATGTACGGCGCGAGTAAGACTTATAACCATTGGTTGACAGATAAAACTATAATTTTTTGAGACAATTCAATTTAACGTTATATCAATTTGAGTGCAATAAATATTCATGGATGGAAAAAAACATCAAATAGAAGAAAAAAACACCATTTTTAAGCAAGTAAGTTCTGTACACAAATGCAACAAAACTCGAGTGGTGGCCCTTTTAGTCTCACCACATTTTCATTACAATTGTTAGATGATCATACAATGTAGATCCAATGTATTCTGCTGCTAATAGAAGACGATGTGCTTCACAAAAAGGAGTTGTAAAACTTGCTTAATCTCGTTGAAGCTGAAACTAGGGGCATGCATGAAGACATCCATATCAGGATCTAAAGCGCAGACTATGGTGAAGATATAATAGAGATGCTTACAATATATCCATTGTCCACATTTGTCGAGTGACTTATTGTTCATGTCCATGAAAGATGGACAATCACAATTGGGGAATTGGCCAATACTTAGCACGTACTTTGAAACCTTCGAAATGCTTCTAGACTCGAATGACAAAACGGAGCCAAACCCTGGAGGAGGAATCATATGAACTTTACATATCTTGCCAACCATGGACAATGCAGATGCACAGCTGTTCTGATGTGCTATAGTAGGAGTTTTGGAATTTCTTCGAATGACCTTTCCAAATCGCTTCGAGGGATGCACGGTAGGCTCCTTCAGGGTCGGAAATGATGAGAAGTCCAGTGGCCCTCCTTGATCCCCAAATAGTTCCCGAGGAGACAGCTCCACGCGTCCGGCCAATCGGAATTTGGCGTCTTCTAATGCAAATATATCTTTCTGGCTAAGATTGGTGCCAATCTTCACTGGCCATACACTAGGAACGTCTAGTTTGGAGACATCCCATTTCCTTCTAGTGTCCTTCACACATCTCTCGATGCCATCATTACAAAAGAAGAACTCCATCTTCTCAATCCAGTTCCTTTTGTAATTATCCATCGTACCTGTGTAAGTTGGTGCTGCAGTACTTTTACCATCCTTGACAATTCGTGCCACACACTTCCTCCTTGTAATGGTCTGCTGAGCAAAACAGGCCTTTGCATATGTCTTTGGAAGCCGAGCAATATGCCATTTAGTCTCATCACAACCGGTCTCTTGAACAACGTGCACGTGTTGTACTTCTACAGCCGATGCAGGAGATTTAGGAGAAGAGGGCACATCCTTTGCTGCTGCTGAAGCTTCCACTGAAGCATCTTCATTGGAAGTGAGGTCATGGACAGTATGCATAAATGGTCGTTTCTGAAATCAAAGACAAGAGATGCTAATTTTTATCCAGCCTATGGGAGCCAAATTTAGAACCTGGAGGAAGATCAACCTTCCGTTTCAATGAGAAAAAAACCTCTTCCCCTTCCAAATGAAGATCGCGCGTACAAATCTTGTTAGCTCCAAGCATTTTTGCGATGGCCTCGTATAAAACCTTAGAGTTCCCCAAGCAATGAGCGGTACGCGGAGCAGTTTGAAATAAAAGTTCATCCTTCCCTGGTCCAGTACCTGGCTTTTCACCCTTCAAGAATTGATAGTATGCAACAACTTGCATGAAAGCACGAACCATATCATCAACAGTTGCCACATAGAGATCTGTGCCTCTTTTCCCTGATTGTTGTAACCATTTATTGTGAATGGATTCTGCAAGATTGCACTATGGCATTTCAGCCAATTCCATTTCAGAAAGAGCCTGCGGAAGTTGGAAAAAACATAAGTACCATGAGGATAAAAAACAGAAAGTGAGGTGAACCCTTCCATAGCCGCATCTTTCAGGGAGAGGGACACCCTTGAACATAGAAATTTCAAATGTGATGATGACTAGAATGTGCTTACAAGTTCCATAAAACCTCCCCACTGTCTGTACCAAAAATGCCAAAACGCCAGCTAGAGGTCCAAACGAACAACTCTTTCATGTGTTGTCGCTCTTGATGACAGCCACGATGATTTGATAGTTGTGTACTTAGTGTCTGCCTCCTCGAGCGTCTTGGCATTCTTGTATTGCTTGCAAAGCTGTCGGTGTTGTTCTTGGAGGTCCGCTCGTATGTCCGCTTTGGTATGTTTCTCGAGAGATTGTGTCCAGTGAAAAAGACATGTGCGCTCTCGATTATCCATAGGCTTCTTTGCGTCCCCATCTCTATAAGAAATGCGGACTACATTCTAGTTTGCTTGAGCACTACCCGCCATAAAGCCCTTAAACGTGACGTCATGGATACCATGCCAAGCTGCCACGGCATTAAGATTTTGCCAAAAGATCAGTTGCGGTGCTACATCTTCAGATTGCATGTCACAAATTGCAAACGTCATTACACTGCAGTATGTTGAGTCATAAACATGGCACGCCATGGTTATCTAGTCCTTCACACGTTTGTCGTGATCGAACATGAGCCAAGCGTCCCCAAGGTCGCCTCCTGGTTGCATGCGCTGCACTAAATCCACACTGCTCCCCGGTCCTACTTCGGCCATCTTAAAAAGAAATATCTTATCTGAGTCCGTTCCCTGACTTGGAAATTTGTTCTCTTAAATAAAGGCCCAATTAGATGCCCTCTTCAATCTGGTAATACTGTCCATTACACCAAAACGTCTCAAATACCTGAATGTGGTGACCTCATTGCGGATACTTAGGGACGTCATATGCTTGAACTTATCTAGAACATGTATAAGCTCTTTGAATGGAAGAGTCTTTTGAGGAACGCATTCAGATCATAACAATAAATCCCCTAGAAACTCCTTGCTCGCCTCGAGAACGATGGAAGAATTTGTTGCAGCAGGAGTTCGTTCTACCTGCTCTCCAATCTGGTTTTGGAGCTTGACCAATGACGACAGTTTAGGAGTCAAAGAATCAAGAGAGGCACAGATGTGGCTATCTTTCAAACCATACACTCTATACTTCCTTAGTGGGGACCAAAGTGAATAAAGTGTCTGTTCGTTCCACCAATAAATCCATGTCCACCAGACATAGATTTAGTAGTATGGAACTACTCACCCCTCTCGAGGATAGACACTATGCAACCAATGATCAGTAACCAATGACTAGTGACTAGTAACCGCTGATCAGGAGTAGGGATAAGTTGGAGTCACAGGGCTCCATTCCAAGGGATGATTTATAGAGGTTGAATGCATGTTTTTCTGGATTTTTTATTTTTTATTTTTTTATTTTTTGTTTTTGAGTGTTGAAGTAGATGGGTCTCTGTGCCGAGATCCCCTCCCATTTTTAATTTTATTTTCAAAATTTTAAATTTAATTAAAAAAATTAAAATTGGATGTTGAAGTGGATGGGTCTTGGTACCGAGATCCCTTCCTTTTTTTTTGGGTGCTGAAATAGATGGGACTCGGTGCCGAGATCCCCTCCATTTTTTTATTTTTAAAAAAAAATTTAATTAAATTTTTTTCCTTCTCTTTTGAGTGCTGAAATATATGGGTCTCGGTGCCGAGATCTCCTCTTTTTATATATAGATATTTTTTAATATTTTTTTTCTTTGAGTGTTGAAGTAGATGGGCCTCCGTGCCAAAATCCCCTCCTTTTTTTAAATTTTTATTAAATTAAATTAAATTTTTCTTAAATTAATTAATTAATTAATTTTCTTTTTTTAAAGTGCTAAAGTATAGTGGGGTGACACCCAAATTGGCACCTTGTGCAATTCCAGGGATAGTACTCACACTGCTGCCAACTTTGACACCCTCCCGAGCGCTGGAAAATTGTTGTTTATACATGAAATTTTAGACACAAAATCACTGTTATGTTGACAACATGTGTACCAAATTTCAAAGCTAGAAGATTGATACAAAAAAATATTCAAGATTTACTAACAAGGGGTAGCTGTAAGAAATGTTTCACAGTTGCCAACTTTGACACCCTCCCAAGGATTGAAGAAATTTTTTTTTCACATGAAATTTTTGGAGTAGAAATACCTTTATGTTGTATACACATGTGAAAAATTTCAAGTCCAAAAGACCGACAAAAAAAATGATATTCCAAATCTACCAACAGGTGTAGTTGTGAGAAACAAAGGGGAGAATCGTTTTACAACTTCCAACTTTGACAGCCTCCCTAGGGCTGAGGATCTGTTATTTCAACATGAAATTTTTGTCACATGATCTTTATGATGTTGATCACATGTATGAAAATTTTCAAGGCCAAAAGATACACAAAAAAATAGTTATTTTAAATCTACCAACGTGTGTAATGACAATAACCAATTCAAGGACATGGTGAAAATATTGAAATATCTTTGACACCTCATGCTTCTTCATTGAACTTATCCATTTGACACAATGCCTAATCATAAATGCATCTAAGAAAAATCAGTAACATCCAAATGTAGAAGTGTGGAGTGTCACATCAAGAAGAAACCACTTGCATCATACAGGCATGATGAAGTTTCCCCCTCTAAAGATCAATTGAACACTATTGTGTAAACTTAAGGGAATGTTGCATGTGATTTGTGATCATTGGATGTTGGAGTAATGGTGAGAGCAGAGAGAAAGAATGTGTTATGTGTGAGACATGGAGTGATGTGTTGTATGAGTGATGTGATGCATGAGTAATTTAGTCATGCTTGCTTATGCATGTTGAGTGATGTGTATGTGGTTATTCTTACTATGCTAAATGATGTGCATGTGGTTATGCCTAATGGACTAAATGTTTTGATTGAGTGACTGATTGTGTATAAAATTGTTAGTGTTGTTAATGAGAGTTTAAGGTTCTGTTAGCCTAGTAAAAGAAAGTTCAACATATTTCAGATGGCAATTTCCGATGAAATTTGTGGACGTATTATAGGTATGAGTGAGGGAGGGAGTACTCAAGCTGAAATTGCAGCCACTATTAATGTTTCCGTTAGAACAGTTAAGAGGTTGGTGAAAAAATTTAGAGAAAATGGAACTTACAAGCACGAACCTTGTGGTGGAAGTCACACTACAAAACTTAGTGATAGAGATGTGCGTAGTATTTTGCGTTTCTCAGAAAATAACCGTTGCGCGTCAGTATCAGAGATTGCTAGTGTATGCCATACTCCAGTGTGTGGACGTACCATTCAAAGGCTCTTACATAGAAGTGGCATTTTCAGTCGAATTGCAGTCAAAAAACCTTTTTTGACACCTTGTCACATATACAAAAGGCTGATTTTTGCTCAGAAGTACCGTGGATGGAGCGCAGAAGATTGGAAGCGTATTATTCGGACAAATGAATCTACCTTTGAAATTGGAAAGAATTCGAGACAAGTTCGTGTTTGGAGAACTGCATATGAGCGGTATTCATCAAATTGTATAGTTCCTACTTTTAAAAGTGGACGGACTTCCTTGATGATTTGGGGCGCATTTGCTGGAGGCCAAAAGTCAAAACTTGTTTTCATGCTTAAAGATCGACGCTCTGCAAAGGATTTTGTGGAAGTGGTTTACGAAGGGGAATTATTTCATTTCATGGTTAAAGTTCCACATGCAGTGCTCGTGGAAGATGGCGCACCCGTCGATCGTAGCAAAATATGTGAAGAATGGAGACAACTGCGCCTTCTTGAAAAGCTCAATTGGCCTGCAAACTCTCCCGATTTCAATCCAATTGAGAACTTGTGGAAGATTCTAAAAGATGCAGTACAACGTAACAAGGCATGTCTTAGAAACATAGATGGGTTGAAGGTAGTTCTTGAAAGAGAGTGGAAGTCAATTAGTGAAACAAAGCTCCTTCAATTATGTCATTCTATGCCCTCTAGGTTACAAGCAGTGATTGATGCTAATGGAGGACATACAAGTTGGTAGATTTAAAATAACTATTTTTTTGTGTATCTTTTGGCCTTGAAAATTTTCATACATGTGATCAACATCATAAAGATCATGTGACAAAAATTTCATATTGAAATAACAGATCCTCAGCCCTAGGGAGGCTGTCAAAGTTGGAAGTTGTGAAACGATTCTCCCCTTTGTTTCTCACAACTACACCTGTTGGTAGATTTGGAATATCATTTTTTTTGTCGGTCTTTTGGACTTGAAATTTTTCACATGTGTATACAATATAAAGAGATTTCTACTCCAAAAATTTCATGTGAAAAAAAAATTTCTTCAATCCTTGGGAGGGTGTCAAAGTTGGCAGCTGTGAAACATTTCTTATAGCTATCCCTTGTTAGTAAATCTTGAATATTTTTTTTGTATCAATCTTCTAGCTTTGAAATTTGGTACACATGTTGTCAACATAACAGTGATTTTGTGTCTAAAATTTCATGTATAAATAACAATTTTCCAGTGCTCGGGAGGGTGTCAAAGTTGGCAGCAGTGTGGGCACTATCCCTGGAATTGCACAAGGTGCCAATTTGGGTGTCACCCCACTGTACATGGGTCTCGGTGCCGAGATCCCCGGCTCAGCTTTGCTCAGTGTTGTGGCTGTCTCATAGGTTGCAACTCGTGAGTCACTCACCAAACGCATAATCATGTACTATTCTTATTATATGAGAAATAGTACACGATTCATATGCATGAGCTAGAAGCCACTAAAAGTAGTCACCACTCACACGAGTGACTAATGTGAGTCAAGAGTCTGTTAGGGATCTACCTATATAATAGGCGACAATCTATCTGTCCGCCGCTCCCGGTCAGACGTGACCTTTGGAATTGCCATTTGAATCAAATGTGCCCTTTGAATTGAATGTGAACTTTGAAAGAATCTTCCATATGTGCCCTTTGGAGGGATCCTTTATAGTGCCCTTTGGAGGAATCCTTTATAGTGCCCTTTGGAGGAATCCTTTATAGTGCCCTTTGGAGGAATCCTTTAAAGTGCCCTTTGGAGGAATCCTTTATAGTGCCCTTTGGAGGAATCTTTTATAATGCCCTTTGGAGGAATCCTTTATAGTGGCTTTTATTCAAATTTGGCTTATTGAGTTTTAAAATTATGCTATGTATTAGAAAAATAAAACCATAATTTCCAACATATTCAAACTACACAATATACCACCTCGGTACATAAAATAAATGATAGTTATCTAAAGACAATAATACGTATATGAAATAAATAATGGGCATTTAAAGTGAATAATAGTTATATATAGTACATAATGTGTATATAATGGGTAAATTTGATTTTTGCATTTACATTCGTCTATTTAACTTGGGATTGCCCCGGCCAGTTGATGACAACCGGGGATGTACTAGGGTTTCTATCCGTCGTCCCGACAGAGAGAGCGAAGGGTGGTGTGTTAAATTTACATTTGTATGTTTTGTATTTTAAAACCTATAAGCTCAAATTGAATCTAAATGGAAAAGTACTTATATTTTTGAGTGCATGTAAACGTTACCCTAGTTTAAATCCACTCCAAAAATAAAGTACTTCTACTTTACAATCGCATTTTGATTGACTCTTTGTGCACATTTGCCTAATATAAGAGGAGAAAACCCTTCACATCAAGAGGTCAAAAATCAAGAGTCATTAGGTTCCTACCTAATATATGAGGAGAAAACCCTTCACATCAAGAGGTCAGAATCAAGAGTCATTAGGTTACTAGCTAATATCAAGAGTCAAGAAGAGTGCATCACCGTGCCCCACCCTTCACATCAAGAAGTCAAAATCAAGAAAAAGAGGTCACATGACCGGGAGCGGCGGACAGACAGACTATCACCTATTATATAGGTAGATATTTTTTAATATAACTTTTTCTTTGAGTGCTGAAGTAGATGGGTCTCCGTGCCAAGATCCCTTCCTTTTCTAAATTTTTTTTAAAATTAAATTAAAATTTTCTTTAATTAATTAATTTTCTTTTTTTTAAAGTGCTAAAGTACATGGGTCTCGGTGCCGAGATCCCCTCTTTTTAAAAAAAATTAATTATTTATATTAATTTATTAATTTATTAATTAAATTATTATATTTTTTTCAAGTGCTGAAGTACATGGGTCTCAGTGCCGAGATCTCCTCCTATTTTTAAAATTTTTTTTTCCTCTTTTTTTTGAGTGCTAAAGTAGATGGGTCTCGGTGCCAAGATCCCCTCCCTTTTTTTCGTTTTTAAAAAAAATTTCCTCATTTTTTTGAGTGTTGAAGTAGATGGGTCTTAGTGCCGAGACCCCCCTTTTTTTTGTTTTTTTTGTTTTTGTTTATGTTTTGTTTGAGTGTTAAAGTAGATGGGTCTCGATGTCGAGATCCCTTCCTTTTTTTTTTGAGTGTTGAAGTAGATGGGTCTCGGTGCTGAGATCCCCTCCGTGAAGAAAACGAGAATGCATGAATGTCTTTGTAACGAAGAACGAAGTACGTTGCTTTCATTTTGGGTGTTTGATATATTGGGTCTCGATGCCAAGATCCTCATTTTTGTGGATATGTTATTTTATGAATTTCATTGGAAATACAACGGAGAATTTTGATTCTAATTTTTGAGTGTTGAATGTGATGGGTCTCGGTGCCAAGATACTCTTCCTAGTGAACATGATTCTTCTGGATGTCTTTGAACATACAACAAAATATATATTAATATATTTTTTGTTGTTTGTTTTTATGGATCTCGATACCGAGATCCCTTTTCCATAGGATAAGTTCTTATAAAAACACCGAGATTTAGGTGTCTCGGTGCCGAGACCGATAATAATCTCTAAACCAACCATTTTTCCCATATTTTTTATGAAATTCATTTGGTCTTTGTGTCAAGAAGCTTATAAACAAATGTTATGGAGCTCAAAGACAAAAATATTTATCTTGATGATTCCTTCATCAATTTTGAGTGACTCGGTGCCGAGTCCTTGATTTTCAATGAGTGACTCGGCGCCGAGTTCTTGCTTTCACGTGGTCGATGTGGTGACTTGGTGCCAAGTTGTGGGCTTTCTTCGCTCTCGTTTCCGCTCGTTGTATTGTCTCGCTCTATCACGGGTCTCGGTGCCAAGTTGTTGGTTTTCACAGGATTCGTTTGATTGTCGATGTGGTAACTTGGGAGTCGGTGCCAAGTTCGAGGTTTCTCCGCTCATGCTCGCCCATTGTTATACTGTCTTGGCGCCAAGATATGTCGTCTCGATGAGCGGATATTGTGGAAGTTCCGGGAGGATCGGGGAGAGTACCAAGGTGCCGAGATCAATGTCGGAGGAAAACCCTACAACGACACACATTTGATTGAAACTCCTCACAGGTATGCACAGGGTCAAATGTGCATCAGGTGGGTCAATTAACTCATTTGTTTGAATTCATAGGGTTCTACTATTGATTAAGATCTTATATTTTATTGATTAATTCCGTGTAGATATATACGGAAGGAGTTGTTGTGAAACGCGCCATCTTTCCACAAGCTCTACCTCTATTTTTATCATCTTGGATAGATAAGACATCAAAATTATGTATCTACACTCCAATGCAACAACAGAAGTAGAGTCTTACTCATTTACAAAATGGGGCTTGGTACTTAGATTGTCCACCTGCATTTTGTTCTGCGGATGGGGAAGAAGAGAAAGCAGGATTGAAAATGAAACATCCTGCTATTGTGCTTGAAGAGGATGCAGATGACACATTGAATGCCCCTGAGGTTGCAATAACATTGAAAACAACTCAAAAGGGAAGAAAAAGGCTACAATTGCAATAAAGGCAAAAGCGACAATGAAGGCATCAACAATGACAACGAGGACGTCAAAGGCATCTAAAGCGTTTAAAGATGTACAAAAATCAGAGATTTCTCGAGAAGTTATTGTTGATCTAGAGGGCAATGGATTACCCTCTCCTCCTAATCTATTGAATGTGACAAATTTAATTATTTCTACTCCGACCTCCTATGTCAACCAAGTTTATCAAAGCTCTCTATTGAGGCCATGAAACTTGTCTATGCTTCATGTGCTGCTTCTTCTCATAACTTATCAACAAAAATTCTTGTTGAAAATACATCCATCTTTCAATTAATGGAATCGGGAAAGGACCATCCACTTACGAAAAAGATGCATGAGTTCATTGAAACGGTATGCCTCTCAAACTATTTTTTTTCTACATTGTCAATTGTAATATTGAATTAGTCATAAAACCTTTGAAGTGAATTACGATATTCTATGAATTTTGAAGCTTCCCTTCTCATATTAATATAATATTAAACAAGTATTAAATTCTATAATAGATTCGCTCTTATTTGAATTTTGTTTGATTTTATGTATGTAGGTTAGAAAGGGTCAAGGGACTCAAGTGAGTGCTACATCGTGTCCTCATGATGGATTTGATCTCATAATTATCGACATTCCCAAAGGATTGCCGGTTCCAAATATTTCATCTGCTACCAGTGACATTCCACAGTGGAACGCGTATAAAGTAACTGAATTGGAAGCTATCTTTGAGTTTGCTCATTTCTACTTGCAAACTCATGCATGTTTACTAATTTTTATGCTTGACTCACTAACTATTCGAACAGACATACAAATATATGCTAAAACATATGAATTCAAAATTGTCAAAGATTGGTGGGATATCAATGAGCTCAAATTGACATCCTCAACAAGTTCCTATTCCTTCCATATTTTCTTTCTTCATATCTGAGACTAATATGTACATTGTTTTTGTAAACACGTCGCTTCCACATCCTTTTCCTTCTTCATGAATTGCTTCCATTCTTTCATTTTGAAAAAGATCAACAAACGTTGGATGTTAATATCAATGTTGGTGAAGATGATATCATCTTCAACAACGTGTCGGAAAAAATACAACTCATTAATGGAGTTATACCTTGGAAAGGAGGCCGGGAGAAGGATCCAATCTTAATGCAAATCTAATTTAGGCTTTGACAAAGCCAGGTGGTGTCGTCCTTGATGCCACCGCTTCTATAGGTATTATTTATCCTTTTGCTTTTATCGTTCTCAAGGCTTCAGAATCCCCCTAATCTTATTAGCTTACTTATAGCAGCCTCTATTCACGCTTGCCGCCACTCAAGCCGCCATTTGATTGCTTTTGAGGCGTATCCCAATATTTTTGAGGACGTCCTGTCATTATTTTGAGATTCTCCACCACCGCCTAAAATGTCTATTTATTCTCAAGCGGATATTAGCGTAGACGAAGATGACATCCTAGTTTGTCACGTTGCAAAACAAAATCGTTTGAGTAAGTAAGTTGTCGTTATTATTTTTGTACTTGCAATTGTATATTTTTATATTGTATCTTAATACTAATTTCATTCTTTGTAGATTGATGCCATTGCAAAATCTCCTACTCGACCGTTTCTACTTCCGCCACATGTAAAAGACTTAGCCCAAGCAATGACTAGATTATCATCTCCACCATGTGAGACCCAAAGGCCGTCGATATGTCCCTCGTGTTGCTGAATACTTGGACATTGAAGCAGTTGAGGATAGCAAGGATAACACCAACAGTGATGATAGTCCGAATATTACTTTTTAATTTTGCATTAGTGATGTACTTCTTTGTTTCACATATTTTTTCGTTCACTCTGTAAGTTTGTGTTTTTGGTATTCCACTTGAAACTTTACTATTTTCTACAGTTGTGTTCACCATTTGAACCGCTTTATGATCTTATAAACTTTACTTCTTTGATTGATATTTGCATATATTCTAAAAAATAAATAATTTAACTTGTAATAATTTAAAAAAAAATAGAGACATAACCATAAACCCTTAATTCAAGAAGGCCGTTTTTTAGTGTCAATTTTGACAAAGATAGGAACTACTACAATCCTTTCAAAAGAAAATTAAGAGCATTTTAGATTTTAATATATAGATGAATGACAAAAATGGTAGCCAATTTACACGTAATATAAATAATTAGAAAGAAAAGCACAATAATGAATATTTAATAGATGATTAGAATTCATTCAAATTGTAATGATAGAGATATGATAGAAATGAAAAAATATAATTAAAAATAAACATACTACAAAAAATAAAAAATAATACTATGCACCACCTTACATATTACATTGAAGAGAGTTGTGGAAATATTAGAGACAAATAAGATAGAAATGAAAAGACTAATAAAATAAAATAAAATTGGTAAGTGGAAGAAAAATACTGAGTAATATAGAAGTGGAAAAAAAATCAAAGAGGTACTTTTACTTGAAAAGGTAATATTGAAATAAATAAATTAAAAAACTCAAAGAACCATGTAGAAAAAAGAACAAAGGTAATAAAAAATGGATACAAAGAATGAAAATAACTCAAATAGAAGGATATTGATGGACATGTAGGGATTGGGAGAAATGGATGGGTTTTTTAGGAAGGTGAGGGGGGAAAGGAGCAACGCTACCTTGTGAGCGGTGAATGGTGAGTGGCAAGCGGTGAGCAAAAAATAGTCTAAAAATGGGAAAAAAAGTTGTTTTTTTCTAGCAAAACTTTATTTTGACGGAAAGTAATGATAAGTCTCTCAAACTTTGCGAGGAAAATTCGAAGAATTTTTTAAACTTAGAATGCACGCTATAGCCATGGAATCACTAACCATGGTTATTTTTTCCGATTCCTTTTCTTCCCTAATGTCCAGGACTATCAACTCGTGGTTTTATTTCCATTTATTAAAAGGTTAAAATTACAGAGTACACAATCAAATAAAAAATTTGAATAAAATTTGATAAAACTTACAATGATTGTGAAGTCCAACAATAGGGGATGTGGAGTCATATAATTTCATCGTGATAGCTATATTACGGGAAATGCTATCTTGCGAGCGGTGAGCGGCGAGGGGTAAAAACTTTGAAGTGCATTTACGTCTAAAATGTTACTGATAGTAAATTGAAAGGGACCTCAAATTCTATAATATAGGAATGAGTCTGTTACCTGAAAAGAAATATAATAAATTTTTAGATATGACTTAAGAAGAAGAGGTCAGAGGGAACCCTATATCTGCAGACGTTGTCGGTTGTGGGAAGCCCAAAAAATGTACTTGAAATTAGAGTATAAGGTGACACCCGGCAAAACTCCTATGATATCCATTACAAGAAGTGGGTATCGGAGTGTTAGCAAAGGTGCACAGATGGTTAAGTGTCAGAATTGAGAGAGGCAATTAGTTATACGAGACACAAGGAATAGTGTTGTGGGGAGAATATTGTGCTAGTATAGGCCTTAACCGCAACGAAGGAAGAGAAATTAAAGAATGCATGGAACAAAGAAATCAGATGAGAGAAAATGCTTTGAGATGCTAAGTCACAAAGAAACTTGTTGCCAAGATTTAGGCTGTGCATGAAAAGTATCTAGGAAGAAGAGTTACAATAACTATCCGACGATGAAAGGAAAATGTCGGACTCCTCTAAAGCCTCAAGATCAAGGAAGTCGTTGAAAGTAAAACCAGAACTAGAGGAAGTGGAAGCAGACGAAGGGGGAGACTATGTTTGCCATCTGGTGTGCAGCTTGGCCCGCATACGAAGGGAGCAAGAAATCCCGATCCGGTGAAGCTGCCAACGCCATCAAACTGAAAGCAAAAAGCGAGGTCACAAATTAATCTGAGTGAATGAGGAACTACGGAAGTAAAACTTAAAATTGAGACTTACTTACTCAATCGATTTCTCTTGGTGATCTTGCGGATTGGGGGATCTTCATCAATGGTGAGGTCCACGGAGGTGGACTGAACGAAAGTGGATCGCAGAGGCTTCGGCATAAAAAGTGGCTTCAACACCGCCTCAAAAACAGCCTTATCGGATTTGAAGCCAACGAAATGCCGACCAGCAGTGCGACACGCGCGAAGGGAGTTTCCTAAATGACTAGAAAATGTTAGAACTATTGACACAATGAATGAAAGAGGAAAATACATTAATGTGAAAGGATAGAAGAAGGTGAAGCGATTTTTGTAGAAGCGAATGCATCGAAGATCACAGCGCTAGGCTTGGTGAGGGCTTCCAATAGCATTTGATAAAAAATGACGCCCTTCTCCCGTCCAACCCTCCATGGAACATTACCGCACATAGTCTGGGAAGTGAAGTCGTTGTGATTGAGTAGGACGTCGGTCTCTTCAACTCCCCAACCAGTCTTTGACAGCTGCGCATTCACAATGTATGTGAAGGACTCCAAGGGTAACGCGTTCCTCACGTAGAGAAGGATCCGAAAACGGTGGGTCTGAAAAAGAAAAGACAAGGCAAAAGATCGAAATTAGGTGAAATGTAATAAAAATATGAAGCTTATCTTTTTGAAAAATAATCAGTAACCTTCTTTGATGGATCAGTGGGCAACGCCAACGGTAATTTGTTAATATCCCACCACTCGCGAAGTAACTTGAACTCGTAGGTGGCAGCGTATGACCGGACATCGGTGCGGATCTGCACAGACTCAGGAATAATAACCATAATGCATCTCTGTTCATGAAGGAACGAATCAACAAATTCAAAGAGGGCCTCAACAATCGGCTCAGCATAAACATTCCAAGATGGAATGTCTTTTGCATCCCATGAAATAGATGGAACCCAGAGACCTTGTGGGATGTCCCCGAGGATGAGATCAAAACCTCGGTGGGGACATGTTGCGCTGTGGGGCGGGTTCGAAGTGGAAGGACACACCTGCAAGAACAACACGAACTGATGAATATTAGAATGAGTGAAGAGGAAGGGAAAAATTGCATGCCGCAAATACTCCTCTTCAAACTCGATTTCAGGTGTGGAAATACTAAGGGACCAGTTTCCCATAGATTTCCAGTGTACCATAGTAATGAATGCATTCTATGGCTGAAGCATACAAGTGAAACTGAAACTGCGGAATTAAAACTAAAACTGCGAAATTAGGGCCGCTTCACACTTGGTGGCCAAGTCGAGAGGCCGTCGATTTCCACCAATGAGATTGCTAGAATGGCCAAAGTCCGGACTTTGGGCCTTCACACTTGTGCCCAAACTCCAAAGGCCGTTGTCCTACATGGCAACGCTTTTGGGTTGTTTTGGCGCCAAAGCGACCGCCTCTCAAGCAAAACTTGGGTCGTCCATTTTAGTCGACCCAAACTACAATCGAGAGTCCGTCGAATTTTTCTATTAAAATAATCCAAACCGACAAGATCTAGACCGTTAGATGAAAGAGACCGAATTTTTGGGCTGATTTTTTTTGGCTGATTTGTTTTGGCTGATTTTTTTTGGCTGATTTGTCGTGGCTGATTTTTTTTGCTGATTTTTTTTGCTGATTTTTTGGCTGATTTTTATTGGTTGATTTTTTTGGGCTGATTTTTTTTGGCGTAATGATATGAGGTTTGGACTTTGGACTTGGCCTTTGGGGCTTCACACCACGACCGGCCAAACCTTCAATCTATATTATTTAATGTATTTTTTTGGCAAAAAAGTTTGGCCTCTCGCCATAGTTTGGCCACTCATTTTGACGGTCAGCCTCTCGACTTGGACATAGTGTGAAGCGGCCCTTAGACTGCCGCCAACGGCACTTCACCAAGATCCAAAACAATATCAACAATTAGGCAGTAGTCAATGAGAAGCAAATCAGATTGAAGGAATAAACATGGTCGACCATTTACCTTTAGCATGAACTCGTTCAAATAGTCTTAGTGATTTGTACTTGGAACAAACATTATTTGTAGGAATGTGCAATGGTATAGGTGAGTGGTCCGAGTTGTGAATATCATCTTTGTTTGTTGTAGAGGTGTATTGTGTATTGTTGTTTGTATTTATATAGAATCCATCTATTAGGCTCAAATCACCGTAATTATAGCCTCCTTGTCTAGAGAATTGTGTATCAATATTGATGTAAGTGAAGTTTAGGTTTTCTGTGAAGCGGCGCGATTGGTAATCAATGTTTTGAGGTGGGGTGTTATGATTTCCATTTTGGCGATCGATTAGTGCTATGTCTCTGTTGAAGTCTCCACATAATAGGTATGTGTGGTTGGGGTTATTATTAATTTGAGATGTAATAGTGTTTTGTATGCCTATGACATATCTAGTGTCCTCGGGATGAGATGGCATATACATGTGAAAGATTAACCATGGTTGTAGCGGGTTGTTAGTGATTTTTATTATTTGAATATAAAGTGATATATGCATTGGGGTGGGGATTTTGTTGATGTTTCCCGGGAAGGCATATTTCTTGTGTATTAGTGTAAGTAGGCCACCGCGGCCCGGTGTGTATGGCCTCCGTTGTTGGATGCATCTTGTAAGTGCATGTGTATTGTTAAAGATGAGTTTATAGTTTTGAAATATATTTTGTATATATTTTATGGATTTTGTGGCGGATAATTTTGTTTCTTGTATAACTATGAGGGTTGGTGGTGTGGCTGTGTGTGTTACCAAAGTTTGTAAGCTAGGAAGGGCAGTGTTTAGAAAGGAGGCATTCCATGTGATTATGTGTGTATCTTCTTGATTTGAGCTGATGTTTTGATTTTGTGGAGGGATGCAGGGAGGTGGTGGTGGTGGACTGGTGTATTCTGGTACAGGGTCTAAACATTTAAGTAGTTCATTAATGAGATTGTTAGGGAGGTAGGGGAATTTTAGTTTTATTGTTTCATTTGAGGGAGGTATGGTTTGGCTATGTAAGAAGTCATATAGGTCCTTAAGTATTGAGTTTGCATGGTTTAGAATGTTTTGGTTGTCTTCAAGAAACTTTATATAAGGGTGCGTAGTGCAAATCCGTGGTTCTGGTGGGTTTTGTAGGTTTAGTAAAGTTTGTAGGAGTGTATTGGTCCATGTGATTGAGTTTAAGTTTTGTGGATTTAGGAGGTGGTTGCATTCATCTATTTATGGATGAGTGGTGACTACTAGAGCATATAGGATGTGGGGTGGTGGGTGCATATTCTTTTGTAATATGTAATGGGAAATGTTTGGGTATGTAATGTTATGTGTGTGGTGTAGTGTATGTGTGTTTTTGAAGAAGGGTGCGAAGGATTTTGTAATGTGATTATATTCCGGTTGGAATTTTATGGTATTTGGTATAAAGTATATTTTGGCATTTTTCTTATGTGCTGTAGGGTGTCTTTTTAGTATATTAGACATGGAACCCAGGTTAGTTTCTATGTCTCCACTTAGAAGTAATAGTAGTTTTATGTGTTTGGGTTTGGTGATGTGTTTTAGAGTTCTTGTTTTTTGTGTTGTTTTTTGGTGTTTTCTTATGGTCTTGGAGTTGTGTTTTTTTGGGAGTTTGGACTCTCCTTTGTTCGGGGGGTTGTTATATTTGTATTTGTAATTATGGTGAATGTAGGGATATTGGATGTATAACGGGTTTTTGGTGTTTTTGTTTTTATTTCTTTGTTATTGTGTGGGATTAAGTTTTTTCTTGTGATTATGGTGATAGTTTTGTTTTTATTGTGTGTGTTATGTGTAGTTGTATATTTGCGTTTTTTTTGGGAAGTCCGAAAACTAATCACCTCCTACAATAAATCAAGATGTTTTATACTAATGAACGCAGGCACTTTTAATAACAATCCACAAGAAAATACGGTCCCCCCTTGGCTACTCCCATGCTCATGCATGACCCAAAGATGTCATTGCAACGCTTGGCTCAAACCGGACATTCTTTGTGTTAAAGGTTTACCATATAACGACCCACCACCAGATAACATCAACCAAGATTACAACATTCAATTCATTGAATTCACATATTGCAACGATAGATTTTTCCCGGAAACAATCCAAAAAAAAATTGATAAATACCAACCACTTATTGATGACATCATTGCTCTCGGGTGGAATGTGGACCCCCTCATTGTAATAACATCTGGCGCTCGAGCCACCTCCTTTATCCCCTCTATGAATACTCTTGAAAATGTCTTCAAAATTCCTATTGAAAAAATTAAAACCACCTTTAAAAACATTAACACCATTGCTATTCAACATGCCATGTCCATTCTTCTACATAAACGCAAAATTGAAAACAACCAAACCCTCCCCAATACACAAGACCCCCCTTAAATTCTTCCCCCACCTTGATTTTCTTAACCTATTAGTTCTCAGATTTGTGACCGCTTGCTTGTTTCGTAGTTGGTTAGTTGGCTAGTTGTTTTGTTAGTGATGATTGGATTGGTTGGTATGTGGTTCTTTGGCTAAATTGCTGCATAGTGTCTACCCTCGAGAGAGGGGAGTAGTCCCAGCTTGCTTTTCCTTGTCCAGTGGGCATTGATTTAGTAAGTGGAACGAACAGACACTTCATTCACGCCGGCCTTCATTCGAAGGCGGGCGTTATTCTTCTTCTGCGTTTTTTTTTGTTTTTATTTGTGTTTGTATTTTTGTGTTTTTTATGTATGTGTTTGTATTCTTGTGTTGTTTTTTGTTTATATTGTGGTGCAACTTTTTGTTTGTATTTGTTTGTTTTTTTATGTTTTGTGTATAGAGGGATATGTACGTGTATTTATGTATAAGTATTTGTGTGTATATGTTTTATTATGTATTTTTTTGTGTGTTTTTTAATCATTTTTTGTCCTCTTTGTTTGTGTATTTATGTGTGTGGTTCTTGGTGTATTTATATATGTGGTTTTTGGTGTATTTATGTGGGTATATGTTCTGGAGTTGTGTTTATGTTTGTATGTTTGTGTGTGTGTATTTGTATAATTTTTGAATGTATTGTTTGGTATTCGTATTTGGTATAGTGGATGTAGTAGGTGGGATAGTATTTTGTATAGTATTTGTATTTTGCATGAAGGGCGTAGTATTTTATACATGTTTGGTAGTCGGTGTAGTAGTTGGGTATTATGTAGGCATACTCGTAATGTAGTGTATATTTTGTATTTGTATAACAAATCGTACAATATTTGTATATAGTTTTGAAGTATATGAGGACTACTATGTATATTGTACTGGTATTTGATATATACATCTATGTACCAAACATATACCAAACATAGATGTATTTTTCTAGGGAATAGTATGGTATGTGAAGGGTAGTAAATACTAATTGGTAATTATGTATTACCTTGAGGTCTTTGGTCATTACATGTTTGGCGGCCTATCTTCGAGTCTAGGTGGTATTCTTCCTTTCATGGCTTGGAATGCAAGCCTTGTGGCATTCATGGCTTCCTCCATCTTGTCTAGATGTTCCATCAAAGAGTTGTGGAGGATGTCGGTGTACCTCTTGCTTTCTTCTATCACCTTTTTGTTGTTCTCCTCCAAGGCCTCCTTCAACTCCGTTTTGGTGATGGCGGTTGGGGTGTCTTGTATCTTGAAAGTTGCAACGGTGTTGACCATAGCGGCATTGATGTCGTTGAAACCGAAGGCGTTGATTTGCTCCTCCGTGGGGGATTGTGTGCCTTCCAAGCTCTTCCAATGTGGGGTGAAGTCCACATAGTTGTCACCAATGTTGAAGTGTTTTCTAACGAATTGCTTGTATACTATTGGATTAACACATTCCACATTAGCCTTGCCATTGTGCCTTCCCCCAATTTCTTTGTGAAACCATATAGCCTTGACATTATTCACTCCCATGATCCTTTGGATAGCATTAGTAACATCTTGCACATTCATGAGAAGAGGCAAAGGGGAGAGGGTGAGGGAGATAGCATCTTTCCTTGCCTTGGTTTCGGGAGTCATTCCTCCGCCGTTACAGGTCTTCCTTGCTTTGATAACCTCATGGTGGGTGGTGATGTGTTGAAGTTGAATCTTGGAGGCTTGTGTGGGAGTGGTGGCGGCAATGAAGGCATAGGGATCTCCTTCCACCTTGGATACTCCCGTGATCTCGTAATCTTGGCCACGCTTGAAGCTATTGATGAGGATGTCCTTGAAGAGGTGGTGAGTGGAGATACCTATCAATGTATCACTACGCACTTGCACGGAGAGGTTAGAAGAGTTAGCAATTTGGGGGTAGGCTTTACATACCTTTGTAATGGTGTTTTGGTTGTTTATGCTTAGAATGAAAGGCCTAATGCCTTTTAACAACATGAGAGCATCGGTTTCGGGGTTTAATAAGTGTAACTTGAACATGCCGGTCCATACACCCTTTTGCCCACCTCTCTTAACACTATGACAATGGATATAGATAGGGTCCATAACTCCTTCCCCAAGTTTAATGTCCATAGCTTCGAGTCTATGGGTTATCATTTTATAAACATCATCATGCAATAAAATGGAGGGAGGGGGTTCAAAGTGGATAGCCACGTGGAAACCATTTGCCAAACCTGTGGCACCATTGACTTTGGTGTGTTGGGGAATCTGGGTGATGTTGTAGTGTTACTCCTTGCTTCCCGCCCTTGCAATAGGATAGTAAAGTTGGGGTATTCTTGGATAGGCCACCTTTAACATCTTGAACTCCTTTGCCTCATGCTCATGGAATCCTCTAGTCATCATGTCCTCCACCTTCTCATCGTATAAGAGTTCTTCTAGCCCTTCTTCGGTTGCAAGGCGTTCCATGTCTTCATATCCTAGCCAAAACTTGAGAGACATGGTCATTGCATTAAGGGGAGGAGATTGACTTACCTCTTCTTGAATGCTGCCATTTTCCACCTCTATGTTCTTTCTTATTCCTTTCTCTCTCCAATTAAGTGTTGAACTTGTCCCCACGCCATCGATATCCATGTTTTCCTCGAATCTAAGGTTCCTTTTTGTGATGGACATGTTGTTAGCTCTACTTATTGTCTTATTTACCTTATTATTTAGCTTGTAACAAAGGGAAGAGAGGTGAGGAACGTACCTTTTTTGGGAGACTTACCTGGTGTCTTGGATGGAGGAACGTTGGTTCGTTGGTGTGGAAGGTCCCTGGTTATTGGCGCGTATTCGGGGGAGGTCTCTTGCCTACTGTGGAGGTATTCGAACTTGGGTGGGTCGCTGGCGCATCTTCTGGAAGGGTCGCTTGCCGGCTGTGTGGATCGCTCGCCGATTGGGAGGGTCGCTCAACTTGGTAGGTCGCTGGCCCGTATTCGAGAAGGTCGTTGGCAAATATTGGAGGTCTCAAGTTGACTTTGGTACTACTGGATCCAACGCATGAGGCCGTTGGTGCGGAGTGGGCGGTCGCTCTCCAAAGCAGGGATCACTGGTTCTTAACCTGAAGTCTCTAGCACGTCTCAATCGATTCACAGTAACTAGTCGGAGGCTGTTGGCTCACACCAGGGGTTGCTTACACGAAGTAAGGTGTTACAGACGTGAGGTAGAGGGTCTCTGGCACGTTGCAAGGGCCGCATGCAGTAGGTTGCTGATCTTTTGTTGAGTCGTGCCTGGCTAGGATGATGTGGAGGTTCCTTCTTCTTGTGTTGTGTGCTCCTTCAGGGTCCTCTGTGTGTTGTGCTCGTCTTCTCTCCTTCGTCTGAAGTTGGTGATGCTTGTTGAGTAGGTCTCTTCTTCTTGTATTATGATCCCCTACGTACTGTGTTCCTCTTCTCACCCTCGTATGGAGTTGATGGTGCGTGCTGGGCAGTTTCGGCTTTAATCTGGACCTCTCGTTCGTGTTGTAGATGCCGCACCTTTGTAGATGTCGTACATGTTCTATTGCTGTACTTGTGAATTTCTGTTGTCGATATTCTTGGTTCGAGTCTTTTGTCACATACGCTGGCTTTTTGTCTTGTGGTGTCGATGTTTTGATGCTGGTTTTCCTTCGCCTGGGCCGCCTTCTTGTCTTGTTGTGTCGATTAAACATGTACCGCCTCGTCGGCTTCGTCTTGGTCTGCCGGTGTCTTCTTATGTCGATACGTCTTCTGTTTGGGTCGGAGGTACCTTGTTGCGATGTCGGTGGCGTCTTCCCAGGTCGGTTTTTCTAGTTTTAAGTTGTTGGGCCCCTGGATCTGTCACTGGTTCTCGGTTTCTAAACTCTATGATTCTGGTTTCTAGGCTACTAGAGTGATTTGACTTCTAGTTTGTGCGTCCGTGAGTTTGGTCCAGGGTTTGGGTGCTAAGGTGGAATTTGTCCAGGGATCTGGCTATGTTGACGAGGGTTTAGGTTCTTCCGCCACTTGGTTGAGTCTGTGGTTTCTATCACCTGGTTTTAACAGGTTGTGTCTACATTGGAGGTGAGGTGGACTACAGTTCTTGGGAGGTTCTTGTCGACGAGTAACGTCTTCTATGTCTGATGAGGGTCACAGCTTCTCGGAATGGCCATCTACCCGAATACTGCTTTGCTGCGGGTTTTCTTCTCAATTGTTCCTCTATCGATCCTTGGTTCGGGGTGTTGGTGCAGGTCCCAGATGTAGATTTATGCGCTTAAAGTGTCTTCAATGTACCTGTAATTTTCCAGAAAAATGCGCAGCGCTTCCGCACACATCTATATATGTGCAAATCTTTTATGTGTGTGCTTAGGGTTTTTTTTTGTGATCTAGGGTTAGGTTAACTTAGTTAGTTTAGGCTAGTTCTATCACTACTGCTGTTCTAGCTTCCTTGTTAGGTTGTATCAGTAATAAACTTGTAATACAAAGAGTATACTGTTTAACGGTGCGTGGACCGCAAATCTAGTGTGTTTCATATATAGAAATGGAAAAGAGTGTTAGGAAAACTTACTGAGGTAGCTGCGTTGATGTGTGTGCTTGCTGCTTGTTGCTGTTGGTGCGGTGTTCTTCAGAATCGTGGATGCGGTTATTGCTGCTGTGGGTCTTGTCTTGTGATGATGTAAAATGAGTAACTGGTTTGGGGAGGTGCGGCGACTAACATGGAGGTCTTCAGATCTGGTAACCAACCATCAGTTCTAGGGTATATCTTGTTCCAAGAGACTAAGCTAGATCTATTGTGCCAACACTTGCGCCCATGCTTCTCAGTAAACGCACACTATAGATCTAAAGCCTTGTCCTCCATTCACTCCACAAAACCCTAGATCTGAAAGTTTTTGAGCCCTTTTCCAACAATGTCTGCATCCCAGCCTCTCCTTCCTTTCAAAAACTAAGACTTGTGGTGAGTTCTCACCAAGGTCAGCCACCTCTTGGTGCCCACAATCTTGTTGTTTGCAAACTAAGTCTCACCTCCCCTCACCAGAAATTTCGGAGCTCACTCAGACTTCATTTCTCAAAACGTCCACAAACCGCACATGCTTCAACAATTGATAGCAATGAGACATGAATGCTATTGTAAGAAATGCAAGGTTTGGAAGAATACAATCAAAATTGACAATATCACATCATGTTCATAGTGCATGAGATTGTTTGTACATAAACATCCAAACTGTTCAGGCTAGCATGAGAGATTATCAACATAAAAATTAAGGGTAGTATGTATATTGCTTGAAACAAGCAATAGAAAATTTGCGCGCAAAAATTTCCAACGTTTGCATGACTATGAGTACCAGAAGGAACAAACCATGACCACCAAAATTGCCTCTCTTCTATCTATGTGTCAAAAGAGCTTAGAGGACTTAAGACTCGGCTAACTGTAAGCATTTAGTGGGTTGATACTTTAGGAAACGCTAACACCAAGTCCTGTATCTTGTGGAAGTCCAGCAAGAGCCAAACTTGCTTCTTGCTCTTCATTGACAGAGGCATTTATTAGTGCCTCAATTCCTTTGTGGGCGGTGGTAGTAAACATAGGCTTGGATGTTGTCGGTAGAAATAGGGGATTGTTGTTGGCAACACTCACAGCCAAAGCTTTACCGAAGCCGTCATTCTCAACTTCTACTCGTGAAGTTATGAGTACAAGGATCTATGCAACTTCATCAGCCTTCAGGTAGACTTGTGTCAGAATCTGATTATTAAGCAGAACAAAAAGTCAAATGAAATCTGTAGATTCATTTGCAAATGAACTCAAAAACTATGGCAGCAAATAGTAATTTGTATTTGATACATTTCAATGCACTAATCGAGGGCAACCATCCCCAAAAGTTCTACAGGGGGTGTTGCTGGAATTATTTTAAGAACATCAACCTATATATGCAAAGAAGTTTCTCTTGGCTACCCAACTGATCTGCAATATAATAACATGTATGAGCGCAACAATTTTAAAAGAGTGCAAAGCACACATACATTCAATCATGGCTTGGATTAAGGTGGATGTTTACATGTGGAAATTGTATGGGTCTCTGTAACTGGAGAGTTTGGCGGGCCTCACATGTGTGGTATAACCTTGAACCTAGCTGGTAGATAAAAAGAATCTGATGTGTACTGGGAGTTAGTAGTATTAGAATTTGCGCCATTCATACCTTCTAGTATAGCGGTCTCCGCATCCATGACCTCTATTATCATAGTGGTAGCAAAGGGGCAGCCAAACTGAGTCATCCATGCTCCATGAAATTGGACGTTGCAGCGCAGGCATGACGGTGTTTGTAATGCAATTAGCCTTGCAATGCACGCAAGGTGTAAGCAACATCCGCATGACGCAATGATTGTTGCACGAGATATAAACCCAATTGCATGTGTATGGGTGGGAGCGACCAACTGCATATTCAAAGACTTTTTGTAGGCGGAGGCAAAGATTGTTGAGACGGTAGGTCTCAAGTGCATCATTGGCAACTTGGGCCTTGTGAATAGCATCGAAACACCCTCTGCAAGAATTTCAAGTTTCTTTTTTTGAGTGACAACAATAGCTCCCATTTGGGCAACATTATCTCCCTTGTTACGTAGTGCAACTAGCAGCTCTCGTACTTCCAAAGCTTTCTTTGCAGCCACAACAGAGTCATCCATGCTACGGACTTGTCTCAATTCTCCCTAAGTTAGTTTGCCACTCCAAGCCTAGCCGGCCCTCTTACTTACGCACCTCGCTTACATCTTTGTGCGGTGCTAACACCTCCTCGTTAACAACATGGTACTCTGTATGGCGGTGTCGGGTAGAGAAAAACGTGCTATTAGAATAGGCGAGGTATCTGGCTGCCACTTGGAATAGCATGCTATAGAGTTCTATCAAATTTGGTAGTCTTCAGTCTTCAGACTTCAGTCTCAAACTCCTCCCCATTGGCCTATCCTCTGGTGGCTCTAAAGGGTTAAGTATAAGGGTGGATGAAAAGAAACCACCGCCTCGGACGGGTAAAATGGGATGGCCAAACCACGAGCGGACCGTCCAAAAGATTGGCTCGTTGTAGAGCCAAAATAACAAAAATAGATTTTTCCCGAAAATTAAGTGTAAAAAGGGTTGTAGATATATGAAGAATTAAATAATTAATGATTAAATTTACTCTAAGTAGCTAATTAATTGAAAAGTGCCTATTCCCAAGAATTAGGAAATAATGGAAAAAGGGTTGAACTCGCACCCTTTGAGAAGGGTGTGCCTTTTCATGAATAGATATGAATAGATGTGAAGATTTAGTGGAATTAATCTTAATGGTTAATGATAGGGAAAACCTCTTGCCAAGAGGTGTGCCTCTTGGATGTTGAGTAGAATGACTAGCTTGAATTTTTAGCATTCTTTGCCATTACCATAGAAATTCCTTGGAGGAAGATTGGAGTGAGCCCTAGCTTTAGGTGAAAAAAAGCTAGTTGATGACTCTTAATGTTGTAAGAGTATTTAATTTTACATATGAATATATAATTACTATTGAATTTGCATATGTAGAGTCTTGTGTGTGACTTGAGTCCTATGTATAATTTCAATAATATGTGAACTTCATTGCATAAATTTGACATTGTGTGTTGTAAATGCAATTGCATGCATTAGGTATTAATTGTGGATAAAATTCCTATGCATGAATGCATTGAATATTTATTCTTCATGGAATAAGTTAGGGAAATACCCTAACTACTAAGGTCATGGGTGTGACCTTGTGTGTGTGTGTTGGAGCATTAATCATGAGTGTGAAGATTAATGGAGATAATGTGAAATTAAGTGACTTAGTGCATAAGGTGTGTGAAGCATAAGTACTTAAGAAGATCTCAAGTGTGAGTGAGCATAACTTGAGTATCATAAGAATAAGAGTGGAGTTCTTATTCATGTTAATGCAATTTATGCAATAAACATCAAAAGTGGCATACCTTGATGCATGGCAAGAGTGTCATATTATGCATACAAAAAATTAGCATTAAGTCTAACCTTAGTAGAAGGGATTCCCTAAAGTAGGCTAAGTTGTGAGTATTTAAGAATCTATCATAAGAGAGAAAACAAGGAATAAATCCCAAAGAAAGACTTAAGAAAAGAACATAGAAACTTAAGAATCTTAAGTCCAAGTTTGGATACATAAGCTTATGTAAGTTGAGACCTTAAGTACCAGGAGACCCTTAAGTTTAAGGGCTTGGACTTAAAGGTTTGTATGGGTGAGAATACGGGACAATATTTGCATTCAGTGAGATGCAATCTCGGTTCTGGAAGTCTTAAAGACAGAAACTTAAGAACACTGTAGGGCTGAATTGGTCTAGACAGTGCAAGTTCTTAAGAATTAGGCCTAAGTGAGTAAGTGAGTGCTTAAGAATCAAGGGCCAGAGACTGTGTCCTTAAGAACATCGAGACGACCGAGAAGAAAGTCTTAAGAACCAGTCAGAGATCTTAAAGACTAAATGGTAGAAGTAAGTGTAGAGCAACGTAGTCTTTAAGAATTAAGTGTGGATAAGTAAACTTAAGTAGAGACTTAAGAGCTGAAACTCCTTAGGACTTAAGTTAACTTGTGTATGGAATTTTTGAGACTAACCATTGTCTTAAGAACGTGATCACGTGGACCGAGTGGACGGACGTGAAAAATGGAACGTTTTTGCATAAGGTAAGAATTTGAATTCTTAAAGATTGTAATTAAAGAACCAATGCAATGAGACTTAATAGAAACTTCCATTAGCCCTGTGTGGCAAGTGTTTAAGGATTAATGGCATAAGCACAATCTTAAAAAGACTAATGTTCTGTCTTAAGGCACGAGAGATCCTTGGGGTTTAGACTTTGTTTGTGGATCCCTTAAGAGCGATGCTAACAGCCCTAATTTCCTAAAAAATAGATAGATAACGTTAAGAATTAACCAAAAAGATAGCTTTAACGTCACAATTAATCTCCAATAACTTAAAACTAGGCGTATGATCATCCCCGTAACGAATCCTATGAGGTATGGGTACACTTGGGTGTTTTATCAGAGTGGTGAAAAATCACTCTACACTCGTAAACTTCAAAACCACGGTGACCAGCAATCATGCCTCACCGATGGGAACAACAAAAGAGATCGACCATGTGGGTGATCAACCCCACTTTGTTGCCACAAATATAAAAAATAGGGCTATTAGTCAATAATCACATAACCCGCAACAGTGTTTACGATGCAAAAATGAAAATAACAAGCTTCCAATACCGGCTAGGAATAACACTAAAAAGACAACGAGCCTCCAAAACCGGTTGGGAATAACAAAGCCACAAGCCACAACACACAAGTCCTTAATCTTCAATCTTCAAGTCTCCAAGTCTTTAAAGTCTTCAAGAATTGAGAAGAAACCCAATTCCACACTCATCCTAACCACATTCAACACGAAATAAGAAGGGAACAAACCTTTTTTTTGCCTCTCAACTCATAACATTTGCAATTTTTTCTAAAATAAAGAAGTTTATACCTTTATAGAAAGCTGATAGAATTTCCTGTTTTCAAAGACAGATGCAAAAACTACAAACTTTGGTGGTCGCCCAAATCTCTGCTCCTCTTTGGTGGGTGGCAAATGTGGAACTCCGTTTCCACATGGTGCCGGAAATTAACCTTAAATTCCGGCCAAAACAAAAAAATTAGTAAATTAGTTACGATAGATCGTGCTAGAATACAGCCTATAGTCTTGATGCAATAATAAAGTCAGATGGGCCGGACTGCAAACCCTAATTAAACCTAAAATTGTTAAAAGCGGAGCCGGAGTAGCTACCGGAATTCTGGGGCAGTCAGTTATCCAAAACCGTGAGCCGAAAAGGTCACCATCAACTGTCATCATGAGCCGTTCTAACGGCCCGACTACTTAAGGCTAGGGTTTGGGGGGAAAACTCTTTCTTTCATTTCTTCTTCGCGTGTTAAGGTTCCGCTCAACGCTTGCTCTTTTACTTTTTCTTTCTCCCTTCTCTCTCTTACGGTTTTTCTAACTGCTGGCCGTTAGGGTTTGGAGCTTAGACGGTTAGAACGGACGTGCGTCCATTAGGGAGAGTTTTGGCGAGGACGGTGCGTGCAGGGACAACATTGAGAGAAAGTAAGGAAATAGGTCAGCTCGATGAAGACGGTCCCCATGGCCAAGAAGAAGCGAACTGACAGAGATGGGCGCGACCGGAGAGACGAAGAGCCGGCAGTTGCGCTCCCACCCTTAACCCGTGTTCTTCCGGAAATCCCAGAAGACCCGCACAAACTCAGCATGCTGAAGACTAGCCTGAAGTATATGGGATGCGAGGGTTTGCTCGAGTTTCCCTGGGGCATCGGGAAGAGGTCTACGTCCGGGAACTGGTGGGCACCCCGGACAGTAAATACAAGGGGCTGATGAGAGCCCATCCGGAAGTCTGGGGAGTTTTGGAATGGTCGCAGGCATACGATTTCCGAGCCGGCCGTACCAAGGTGGTGGAAAGGCAGGACGAGTTTTTGGCGGAGGAGTTCGGAGGACCAGCGGACCCGAAGGATGGCTACAACCTTCAAGACCTTCGGCACCTGGATGCCCAACTCGTGCTAGGGTTTTTAAACCCTATCTTCCATCCAGAAAAGCCGAGACGGGTAGTGGCGAAGTGGGCCTGCACTTTCCTCGGAGCACTTTGGGGGAAGATCGTCGTCAACTGGGGAACGCTGATGACCGAGATGATCAACCGTCTTGTGGCCAATCTCCAGAAGGTGAAGAAATTGGCAACAGTGCTGGCCACGTATGTGGCGCACGTCTATGCTCACCACCAGCAGCTAATTGAGGCGGAAATCCGGAAGTACGACGAAGTCCTTAACTTCCAGAGGTATGGAGGGGACGAGTCGGAGGAAGAGGAGTCCGGAGAGAAGGAGCCTGTGCCGGAAGCAGCACCGACAGACACTCTGAAAGGCGCCAAAGAGACCTCAAGGGAAGGAGCCCAAGGCGGAGAATCCGGGTATCCACAGCTCCTCCGCATCATCCGGAGAAGACGAGTCCGGACCCTCAGGAGGGACCAACCGGAAGAAGAGGAAGGTTAACCGGGACGACTACAGGGGTCAGCTGAAGCTGATGGATGAGCTCACACGTGATATCGGCTGGAAGGTTGGGCTCCTTAAGGAGACCAACTTCATCATTACCACGAGCGTGGAGCAAATCTTCCGGAGTTTGGATGTCGACCGGCTGGAAGACACCATCAATAGGGTGGAGGAACTCCGGAGTCGGGAGGTGGACACGAAGGTGCTGCATACCCAGATTTCCTCCATGTACAAGGCTAGTACGGAGATGGAAAGGAAGATGAAGCACTACCTCGCGGAGGCAACCCTGGCGGTCAGGGCCTGGAAACTGGCTGAGGAGAAGGCCAATGCGTCCGCAGCGGCCCTGATAGAGGTCCGGGCAGCCCTGGAATTTCCGGTTGACGTCATCAACTGGAGTCGGCTCTTCACCGAATTGGTGGAGAAGAAGTAGAAGGTCACCAGGGCCAACATTATCCGGTTTCTCCTGGACCAAGCGGAGAAGATGGGACGGACCTGGGAGCAGATGAAGCTGCTCGTTGAGAATGTCACCGAGGAGCTTCCGGAAGACCCGGCAGCACCAGGATCGGAAGGTACCACGACCCCAACACGAACTACGGTCCCTCCGGAACCACCGACCAAGACCACTTCAGCTCTGGGCACCTGAGCGAATCCGGAGTCTCTCGACACTCCGTCACCTTGGACGCCAACGGAGGGCATCGTTCTTCTCAATCCGAGTACGAGTGAGATCTTGAAGAAGCTTCCGGATCTTCTGTCGCCACCAAATATGCGCCTGCCAGATCCTCCGGTAGAAGGTGAGTTTCCGGTACCACCCAAGTCTATGTCCCGGAGGTTGGCGCCCGGACCCAAGAGTCCGTCCGAAAGTTACCGAGATTTGGTCGAGGAGACCAGGTCAGCTTCCGCGACGGAACTGCCAGCACCGCCGGTTCCGAAAGGATCACCGGAACAGCCCCCTCCACCGCCGGACGCTAGGACTCCGGTGGTTGGCATCTCTCCAGCGATCGCACCATCGATTCGGAGGACCACTCTTTTGCCAGCAACGTCGAAGAAGGCGAAGGGCAAGCAGCACGCTCCAGTAGAGATCTCCCCCTCCCACAAGAGTGGGAGAAATCGGGGCCAAGGTGCTCCGACTTAGGTTAGTTAGGATTTTGTATTTCTCTTAGGGTTTTAGATTCCAGATCAACAGCGATTAACGATGGGGCCCCAAGTGCACTCGGCTGCTGACGGAGTTAACGGCCAGTTTTGTAGTTAGAGTAGGAATTCCGGAGACGGAACTGTTCCGAGATTTTAGGATCTGAGATCTGATCTTGAACTTTTCCGGATTTCTCGGATCTTTTAGATAAGCTCTAGCGGATAGCTAGGAAGAAAGCTGAATTCAGAAGGAACTTAGTTAGTACTTAGTAGAGAGGTTTTGGGAAAAACCTTTTCATCTTGTTCTTCTCACTTGGAAATATACGTCACCTATTTGCACTAGACTTGCTACCTTGTGTCTTGTTGTGACGTGTGGAACTTGTGAGTGACGGATCCATTCTTGTGGGTATGGTTATATGAGTGATTCTTCCCGAGTAAACACCATATTCATTAAAATGAGACAAATCGTGAGATTTGAGACTAAAAGCCTATTACTTCGGACACAAATATCGTGAAAAGTTGTTGCAAACGAAGGCATACATCATGCAGCATACAAGAAACATCCCATATCCAACAGTAAACAACATGATCATTGCGACCCATCAAAATTGCATTACACAGAAATTCTATTAATAGATCGGCATAGAGAATAAAATTCCATCCATAGTCGAAAACAAGTGAGCATAATGCAAATAATCATACTAAAACTTCATTTTCATGACATTGTTTACCAACATAGGTAATCACAATTCAATTTCTATTTATAGTAGTCTAGGATCTATACTACCGTGTCTACAACAAAACAAGAAAGGACTTCTAAAGCATATAAAACTGTTCCTACTTAGGAGTTCCCCCCTCACTAGAAGGAATGGTTGAACCACCTCCTCGTGTCTGCAGAAGTAAAGCCTCTTGCGCTTTCACTTTCGCATACCCAATCATAATTTCCTTCCTCCAAGAATACGGTTTATAGTAATCATCTACTTCCGAATAATTCACGGATTTTTGCACAGGTGAATGACGTGATTGATGGCATTGACCACTACCAGCCCCAGAACCACCACCTCCACTCAAGCATAGTGACTTCCGACGAATATGTGATGATGCGGATCCCAAAGATCTAGGCTTAACATCGAGAGATTCCGTATGCAAACCTATTGAACGGGATGGAGGATTACTAACTCCAACAATACCTTCAGAACTAGGAAACCGCCTCCACTTAGCAAGGGTAGGAAGGGAAGGCTGGACACGAATAAACGAAGGCGGAATAATCAAGTTGGAAGAGATAGGCTCAGACTCCTTCACCTCGTTTACATCAATTGCACCATTAAGATAGAGCTGCCGTTTAGGAGTGCAATCGCCAATAGGCTCTATAGATGCACACATTCGCTTGAGTGGCGAAGGAGATGCGACACAAGGAATTCCAGCCCTCCGCTCAGGAGGGCTATCAACAACACCATCATCGACCTTCTGTGTAGAAAAGTCCATGATAGCAGAGGCAGCATCGGTTGCAGTGCACATAAGAAATGGCTTTGAATAGTGGGATTGGGAAAAACCTCCAAGAAGCGACCCAGAGTACTCAGAAAACGAGCCACAATTGGAGGGCGGTTTACTACGATCACTCCTACATGAAGGGATAATGGTAGCCTCCACAACCTGCAGAAGACACACGAGACAAAAGAAGCGATGAGTCAACATAACAATAGTCACAGCAATCCAACGCATGCTCGACCCGAAGATAAATATGAAAGCCCAAAGGAATACAATATACCTAGGATCCATAGTAAACACAACACGCTCGACCAGAGCAAAAACAATAATATTGAAAACAAAGATGAATCCTAAAACCAACTGACAGATGAATAACAACACATAGATAACAAAAAAAACACCAGACAAAGTAAATAAACTTGTTGAAGTTGTAAAATATTTATATATTCAAAATGAAACAGAGTATTTACAATATCGATACTAAATTCCTACTATATTACAAAAAAGGAGCCGATGGAACTATAAAGCCGACGAAGAAGAACCATGTGGAATTTCATAGACATAGCCAACGTTCTTGTTTGAGAGCTCCATCCCATCTACAATGTATTTCATGAAAGGACTATTAGGCGCCAACGGCTCAACCCCTATACGATTGATATTAACATAATCATGTAACTGCCCAAGAGGGCATTCAGAAACCAGACGTCGCAGCCAAGGTACAAGTTCCTGAGTAAGGATCTGGTCGTCACAGGCCGCATGTCTCCACGGACGAAGAAATATGGCATTTCCCATATGATTACAAACGCTCTTCTCCGGACTGTCGTCGATCAGAAGGGTGTTGTCCGAATCTAGGACCATCGACTCAAGTCGTTGCCTAAATAAAGTTGATGACAGAGTTTTCAAAAAGATCGTCTTGTTCGAATTATTCGGATCCATCAAGAACTTATTGGGCAAGGTTTCGATTCTATCACAGCTCTCCTGACCAAGAACCAGAGCTGGAGAAGGCATGTCCGAAAAAAGATACTTTGCAATTTCAACAACAGTAGACTTCTTCATGGAGCTCCAGACGACAATAGAGTTCGTTACGTTTCGGATGTCCGCCAGGAATGCACGAACTCCAGGGCGAGTATATACAGCTTTTGGACCTATGTACGCAGGACCGGTGCAAGAATACGCGGCCCGACTCACTGAGTCTCTAGACAACCCAGGGGCATGCTCTGTCTCGCAAAGGATGCCATTAATATCCAGAACAATATTAAGCCACTTGTCTGGCCGCCGGTTGGGGACAACGGACAAACTCCTCCGCAAACAGTCCTGGGACAGGACAAACACACACTAAAGTCAATGGAAATTACCTGATGAAATGCACATTGAGCAATATGCAAAGGAAGCGTCACAGATTGCATCAATTCTCCCCCACATAGCGACTTCTGTAAATCATTCCCAATCCGAGGCTTCAATGCAAGAGGTCGATGAACAATATCATCCATTCTCATATGAGAAAACAATTGAAGAAAATTGAATTGTTAAACAATTCCATAAATTTATATACAAATGCTTTTACAAGTATGTACACTCCGCCTAAAGTACATTAAAACTCATATGGATCCGATGCCTGCAGTCCAACAAACCCATATGAGACCTACTGGAGACAATGAGTAGTAATTCAAAAAATACAGGGCTGCAGCTCATAAAGTAGCCTAAAAAAATGAAAAAAAAGAGCTAGCCAACCTGGTCAGAATCAGATGCTCCGTTTCGAGGTCCTTCAGGTGACGGCTTGTAATCCACTCGATCCTCCCCCACCGGACTGACATCCATGGCCACCACAGGAAAGTCGATTACGCGGGCCTCTGCGCCGCACTCCCCAGACTGTTGAATCGGAGCGGGGGAGGAAGCGGGTTCTGGTGAAGGCAGACACCCGGCGTATCCTCGGGTCGAGGATACTCAAAAGGAGGGCTTCTTCTTGTAGAGTGCTCCTCAGAGGGAGCGAACGTAGGTGCTTCTTGAGGAAGAGACTGTTGCCCATCAAGAGAGGAAGCTTTGCGAACAGGAAAATTCGGGTCCCTCTGAGATAGTCCAGCCGAAGGATGCAGGGGAGTAGAGAGCCCTGAACCTAAGTTATCTTCGACACGAGGATAACTCGTGCTCACAGGCACCTCAGAGGGAGGAGGACCAGATGATGTTGCCCCCGAATTCAAAGGGCTCCTCACGTACATCTGGGCAAGGTCTGACTTCATTTGAAGTTGAAGCTCAGCCCTTATAGTTGCCTCGATCCGCGCCTTCTCCAAGGCAGATTCCAACCTCTGCATCTCAAGAGCTGCCTCCATCTCTGCCTGCCTGCGCTTTGACTCTTCCAAGCGGTCCACCATATCCTACTTCTCCTTCATCTCCATGAGGCGTTTGATAGCCAGATGCTGATAAAAATCACCACTAGATTCGTACTTTACAACCTTTTCAGGGGGTGGGGCTTCTCCAGCAGCGTTGACAAAGAAGTCGGAAGCCTCTATCACAGTCGGTTTTAAAGGCCATTTACCTTCAAGAGTTTGAAGGTTCGATGGGCCGGCCGTAGGAGGTCTTGGTCCTTCGTCGTCACTGTCCGAAAGCAGAATGATGGAAATATCCTGCATCATGACTACTTCAGCTGGTGGCGCCTCTTCAGATGAAGGTGCTAAATCAACAGGGGCGTCTCCTTGAATAACAGTGGAAGGGACCTCATTGGGGAGCACCGTAATGTCGACTCCAGAGGATGATGGCACCGGTAAATCGCTTGCATCATCAGCATTATGTGATGATGGCCCAACAGAGTCGGGTCCCAGGGACAAGAGATTTACACCAATGTTACTCCCATACGTATCAAATTCCAGAGTATCATTGTCGTTGGATTCCGGGGGATTTGGCGGAAGAGGAGATCTGCGCGAGAGAGGAGGGTCGGCATCCTCATCAGGTTCGTTGTCAATGCGGACTGAATCCTGACGGAAACCAGAGGATGAGGCCGTTGCAGCAGCAGTCTCCGAAGGCCTCTGTGCAGAGCTTCTGCGAGCGGTGGCTGTCCTGGAGGGCCTTCGATCATCAGTGATGGGAGCTGGTGCGGATTCGGGATCATCGGAATCCGGCGGCAGTGGACGACTAACATACGCACAATCCTTATGGAGGAAGTCGTTTATGTCATACTTCTCCAATTTTTTCGCATTGTGCTTGTATAAATTGCGATAGTCTTTGTCCACGAGACCGTAAAATGATGTTCCAAACATCTGCGAATGACAAGAATAGTGAGTTAAACTAAATACCAACGAAATCTAGAAATGGAGATGCAAGCATACGAGGTATTCTCGATACGAGGATAAACATTTGCTAAGCATAACATGATGTGGCATAATTCAGAGAACCTGAAAACGGAATAATGTGATTGAGTGATATATCGGGTTTATTCTCGACCCGAGGATAAACTAAGAAATGAAGGAGATCAATTACCTTACTCGCCAGCAACAGCTTGGAGCCACAAAAGACACCGAAAACCCTGCTCCCGGGCTTGCTGAATGCAGAGAGGAGCTCAAGGTAGAACTCCATCCGCAACTCGTAGCCGTGAACAGCGAAGCATGCCTCCAAATACTTGTTTCTTTCGGTGTAGTATGGAGTATCCGCGGCAGAGTAATTCAGGTCAACCTTCTTCAGTAGCGCCGAAGAATCGGGATGGTCGTCCCGAATAAGGAACAGCAAGTACACCTCAGTACACTTCGACCTCGATGTCCCCATGTTCAGTCGCTCGAATGCGGATGGCATGTACCTCGACGGAAGGCACACATACTTCGACATCCTCCTCTCCGCATACTTCTCAGCTTGCACCGCTCGCTGCTCAGAAGAGGTTATCCACACCCAAACAGCCGAAGAGTTCAGGGTGGGTTTGCTTCTCTGCGTCTTTAAGGTCTTCAAAAACTCCGAGAAGTATGGCTCATCTGATGAGTCCTCCTTGGAAGACCACCTAGGGACCTGTCGAAGGTCAAGGAGACCAAGCGACCACTCTCTGTCTTCCGTAGGGGGGTCAAAGTATTCGCCGAACTCCATTTTCTCTCCATCAAAATCGCGGAGCTTGGCTGGTCCAACAACGGGGTCGATGTGGCTCTTGACGTACAAAAACTTCCGAAAGAATGGAAACACGTTCGGAAACTTCTCCACCAACTGAGAAGCTCGCTTTAGCTTCTCGGCATTTGTGAGCCTCATGGAGAAGAACTCCTTGTCGGGCCAGACAAGGAGCATATTGTACGTCGCAGAAGACACGCAATGTTCTTGCTTCCACACCTTCCACACCTCGTCGTTTGTGGACCCGTCTGGCATCAAAAACTTCAAGGAAGGATCTATTGCGATCAATTCCTGAAGGACAATGCGCTTCCTCTTCCGGCGATCTGCCCACTCCTCGTAGTGATAGCAGGACCCGTGAACAACACCTGTCCGCCGGAGCGTGACTTTCGGATACCCATTCGGGCCTTCACTGTCCACCAGGTACGTGAACAGATCCCGTAAGTCTTTGTCGGAGAGGTGACCCAACCTCTTGAAAAATTCACGATGAATGGGAGAGGCTCTGAAATTTTTTGCCTCATTATACATCACCATCGTGTCTGGGTTGATAATCTCGCCTTTTGTGTGCTTGTCGAGAAAAGCTTCCCAGAGCTTGAAAACGTCATCAGGCAATGTGATCACCTTGATCTCATTCGTGATATCTGATGACTTGTTCACCTGTTTCCCTTCCTTCGTGGGGTCGATGTTTTGGAAGCGGTTGACAATCAACTTGGAGAATAACTGCAGTTCAGGAAACCCAGGCATGTCAAATATCTAAACACATTCTAGGAAAATAATGAAGACATGCTTGAGGGATATAATGGTAGTTGTAGTGAATCATGAATTATCCTCGAGTCGAGGATACATTCTGACTGAAATCTTACCGAGTATTTCTCCTGGTCAAACATGGCACTATTGCCACGAGTTGAGCCCTCTCCTTGCTGGTAACTCGGTCGGCCCGAGTTGAGCCAAATTCTTCGGCAACTCAAGATCTGGTTCCCCCATGTCGGTTGAGCGTGGTCCAGGTAGTTGGTGTCGTTGTAAAATTTGGAAATCCTCTGCAACTTCAGAGGATCTGTTGACCAAACTACATACGCGTCCCAACGCTGCAAAACATTTCTTCGATTCTCACTGCATTTTTCGACGTTTTGCAGACGCCTAGAGGCTTCCACGCTATGCTGTCCATTGATAAGCATGAACTTGCCGTTTTTAATATTGTCCCATGACGTCGGCTGCCGCTGAAGAGGCTCACCATCGTCATCGACTGGGCAAACACAGATCTTCTGGCGTTGTCCAATTTCGCCAAGTTGCACGAGGAAGTCCATGGTGCTTGACACGATGCCCTCCTCCATTCCCCGAATGACGTATTGGGCTTTCGCAACGACGCATTGCTCGATTCCAACCCCATATGTTGAACTGTCGAACGGGAAGCAACCCTTGCACTCTTCCCAAAACACCCGCTGCGATTCGGTGACCGCCTCAAAATCCACCTGCGGATCGTTTCGGGATTTATTCGGAGTTGCTGCCCGCGTAATGGTTGAGGTCGAGCTTCCACCAGTCGTTGACTTCCGTTTTTTCGAGGAGGGCTCTCCAGCCGTTGGAGTTGTTGTCGAGGATCTTCTGGGCGGAGCACGGCTTGAAGTTTGAGGTGCAGATGAGCCAGATGGATTGGTTGCACCGGCACCAGGAGCGCGTGCACGACGACGAGCAATGCCTTCGACAGGAACCGACCGAGCTTCAAATGCTGTAAGGAGTTGATGGATTCGAACTAATCGCCTATTGACCTTGACAACATCATCGTTAGTCCAGGGCAAGTACTTCTCGAACGCCTCTTTTAGCGATCCTTGCCCGTTTCGAACCACAGATTCGAGCAACTCCGAAAAGTCGAATTGCCCGTAATGCAAACCCACTTTGACAACAATGGAATGGCAGTGGGGAAGATCAGCTCCTGCATCATCGAATGCTTGAACTCCGAGCACAATATACTCGTTATGTTGCTGCTCGACAAAGGTCACTCTCTCCCTGCGGTTCAAAAGCACGTAAGGGGTACTGTCATTGACCTTGATCGTTATCTGCACAAACTTCCCGGATTTGGAGAACGACCATGTTTGCACTGTATCTTGAAACTCCCACAGTGTGCCATAGTTTTCTACCACGTCGTCGATGAAGGGGGATGGATCGAGTGGATTTCTAAACATCTCAATGAAATACCTCTCCGCTGAATAATCGTAGTCGTCGACAATATCCATTGGGTCATTGGCCATCTGCAGAATGCCACACCACATGGGTATTAGTAATCACATACTGATTTATCCTCGAGTCGATGATAGAAACTCTCATTCTTCGCAAGTTACATTGGATTGTGAGTCCTGGTATTCTCGATCGAGTATAACATCTAGCGTAACTTGGCTGAAGCAATGGATTCCCGAGTTCTTTATTTACGAGTCGTAAAGACATTTATAAAGGGGCGTTCATTGTATTTTGATTTTTAAGATATTTATCCTCGACTCGAGGATAAACGTGGGACCAGAATGGAAATATTCTTGGAGCCATGTATGAAAATTTGACGGGCAAGTATATTTCACAGGAAAATTAGTGACCGAGTACAATTATGCATGATTTCTGGTTCAATTTATCATTGAATATTCACCAATTTATCCTCGTCTCGAGGATACTATACATTTTGTCATGGTTATCTCTTGCATTTATTCTCGAGTCGATGATAAATTGGTCGAAATTCAACCACATAATGGACCAGAAACTACCAATGAACCATGGCAACAAGTTTATGCTCGGTTCGAGAATAAACGGCTTCCAGTATTGGCTGTTTTTTTACAAACTACAGTTCATTGCAATAAAATTGCAGACAAACAAACATACATACAAACAAATTAGCATTACAAACTTTCAAACGATGGTGTCGGACAGTTCTCTACTCAGGCACGTTTACAATGTTTTAGACAGAAAATCAGATGCAGCTTGAAACGCAGAGTGCAGAATTGTGAAAGTTATCATAAACTTACTTGGAGTGTGTGCAAATATTGCAATTGTAAGCTCTGAATCTGATTGCAGGTGTCGTGCACAAGCAAAACCCTAGCTTGCGTGAAACTAAATCCAAAACTTCCAATCTCCAAAACCTAAACTGTGGAAACACTTTGCAAATCACTACCAAATCCCTCGCTTCAGTGAAACTTAATGCAGAAATTTCAAACGCTAAGCGCTGAAAATCACAAACACACCTCACACACCTCAAACCCTAAGTGCTGACAATAACAAACACTCCTCACAGAACTGAAACCCCAATCGCTGACACTCACGAAACACCGCACAAAATACTTCACAGCTCACAGACCTCAAATACGAATACTCATGAAACCCTAAGCGTTGACAGCCACACACACACCACACAAACAAACCTCACACAAACAATAACATAGACCTCACAGACACGCTCTCACACACCACACAGAATCACACACACTCACGCACACCTCACATACACTCACGCACACCTCACACACACTCACACACACGCTCACACACTCTTAGACACACCTCAGACACTCATAGCTTCACGAACACACTCACGCTCACGCTATCAAACAGACAAAGCGAGCGAAGCGAGCAAAGAGAGAGGGAGAGAAGGGAGAAAAAGCATGTCCTGGAAATGAGAGCAAGCGAGAGAGAGAGAGAGAGAGAGAGAGAGAGAGAGAGAGAGAGAGAGAGAGAGAGAGAGAAAAAAAAAAAAGAGAAAGAGAGAGAGAGAGGGAGGTGTCACGCCCTTATTCACTCTTGAAAAAGTGAAGGGTTTGGCGGCTCTTCATCTTTTCCCCTCCTTCCGAGACCAAACCTAACCTAACTTTAAAGCTAAGCGGTACATGAATGTCCAATTATTTAGAATTTAGAAACTATATCGAAATGACGTGATGCTTCAATTTAATTTTCGGTTAATGAATGTTCGTGAATTGGAATGAATATGGGACGTTTTCATCCGTCAATTTAATTGTACTTTGAATGATTTGAAAACTACCAACTTTGGCATACTCTTGCATGATAAAAATACATTCTAAATTAGTTTCTTTGGGAAGTACATAAAAATTTTACTTGGTATAAACGTATTTAGAATCTTTTAATTTTTAAAATCATCGTTAATAATATTAATTTTTCATTACTATTGTATTGTTAATTTCAAATCTAAATATTTTTTTAAAGGTAACATTGTAAACATTTATTAGAGTCATTGTTCATCAAATTAAGAATCTTTGAGTGGATCTATATAAAACTACATTTATGTGGCTTTTTTGTTCCGATACGTGTTAATTTCATGCCGTAAATTGTAAGTTTGTAATAATTTTTCAAAGTGGTCCACATATTGCATTTCAAGTTTAAAGTTGCAATTGTCCATTTACAATTTCTTACAACTTATGATACACAATACAAACATACCAAACCAATGAAATTTTGTTTTAGTCGTTCTAAAAAAAAACTACATGTATTTGATTTACTATAGTTTTATATAAGCAATCCTAAGAAACACAATAAGACTTAAGTCACTAGATAAAAAATACATAAAGAATTACAAACACCATGATCCATGAATACTTTTCAAATACATCATATTACACTATACAATTTAGTGGTTATATCAATTTTATACCTTTTTCTAATTTTCCAATACATTGCAATTGACTTCTAGTTAATAATGGAAAGTTTATCCTCGAATCAAGGATAACCTCTAATTAGAAAGTCATCAAATTGCATGATTTTGCTCAAACATACCAAACCAATGAAATTTTATTTTAGTCGTTCTTAAAAAAAACTACATGTATTTGATTTACTGTAGTTTTATATAAGCAATCCTAAGAAACACAATAAGACTTAAGCCTCTAGATAAAAAAGACATCAAACACCATGATCCATGAATACTTTTCAAATTCACATCATATTTTAAATTTATGAGTATTTATTTAAGTCTTATCTTTTTAATGAAGGTTAAATCTGTTTCCGTAATATACTTTAGAAGAGGTTTATATTTCCTCTTTTTTTTCCTATTTTAGGCCTCTTTGACATGAATATGGTATCTTTTATTGCTTTAATGAATGGAAAGTTAAAAAATTATAAATTTAGTAAAAAGACTTCTAGATACTTTTCATATATTCTCTTCAAAATTGTTATTTCACTCAAACTTGTTAATATTTTATAGTTTCTCCATTGTTTGAAATTGATGAAGCATTTAGCATTTGATCTTTGATGACTTTCATTTACTTCACAAGAATGCTAGGTTGTGAGCGGTGACAAATGCTCAATGAGCGGTGGGACGTGAGCGATGAATTGTCGGAAATTTCTAGCCCTGCTTTTGTAGAAACCTAATGATTAACCGTGGAAATTAGGCTCTAGAGTACCCAATATCTGTGGAAAATTTAGTGTCATGTTGCCTATTTCCGTGGAACTTTTGCAGAAGTAGAGCCTATATCCACAATTGAAATCTGAATTATCTTATCTTGTTTTTGAATATGCATTAAGATTTCTTTTCCTTCTATATTTAATTTTTATATAAATCACATTTTCATAACAATTAAGTAAGTTCTATTCTATGATTTATTTGTTTACTACAAATAAATGCAACGTGAGAAATGTTTAAGAGCTAGAATTACAACACTTACAAGTTTAGAGTTGAAATTGATTAAAAGGAGATTCATCCAATATTTTTTGAACATAATTCATCAGCCTCAAAGCATTTTAACTGTTAATGATTTATTCTATATCTTATACTTAACCCCAACAACAATCGTTGGGGCCCCCAGCAATAGCTGTTGGGGTCTCAACAAGAGCTGCTAGGGTCTGCCCAACTAATTTTAGCCCCCAAACGTAGCTTTTTTGGAGTGGATGGAGGCCTAAATCATGTTCAAAGTACACAAGAATTGGCTCACTTATTATTTGGCTATGTTTGAAGAGGATCTTATGGTTACTTTTTGAATATTTTTCTTTCATTGAGCTCTACATGGAATTTAATTTTGAGGGATTTTTGACTGCATTTTAGCGTTTCGACCCCCCAAGGACGTTTAGGGGTTAATGTTAAATTGTATTTGGATTGGAAATATGTTTGAAAAAGTAAAACTAGATTCGAATTCGGAGATGGCAAAGAGCACCCTTAGGTTTAGGGTTAAGGGTTTAGTATATATGAAGGGGCTAGTTTTTAAGTTATATATAAGAAATATGCTAGTACATTACATTAATTATTTGCCATGTGAATAATGTGAATGCTACATGGAAATTGTTCAAATTTTTGGATTAAAACATTGATAAGTTTGTAATAAACTTGCTAAAAAATGGGTCCATTTTAATCATGGGTGACTATGAAAATCTACAAAAGTACAAATCAAACTCATCTTGCCATTGCGGACCATTATCGTTCTAGGATTCGAACCGGAGACTGCAAAGAATTTCAATAGTTTACTTCACGTCAGTTATAATGTGAACTATCTCCTTGCTTATCTACCTTTGTAGAACCACTTAACGTGATCAGAATACTTCAATATTACTTAACCCCAATAAAAGTTCCTCGAAATTGCATACCAAGATCAATTCTAAACTGTTGATTATAGTGTAATGAGTAACCAAGGAAACAAGTATAATACTTGAAGTTTCTATGCCCGTGGACACCTGATTATGGCATCTTTCATCTTCTTCAGCCTGTCCTTAAAAGCCACTCTAGAAATGTACGGTTGCCCAAATCGACATGGTGTTCACCAGCAACAACACGCATGTTACGGCGAAATCTTAGGTTTAGGGTTTAGGATTTTATAGTTTTAGAGTTTTTAGGTTTTTAGGATTTACAGAGTTTTTAAGGATTTTTAGGGTTTCTAGGGTTTCAGGATTTAGGGTTTCTAGAATTTTAGGGTTTTAGGGTTTAGGGTTTCTACTTAAAAACCTCATGTATGACTTGATAATTTATGGACCTGCTTAAAAACCTCATGTATGATTTGATAATTTTTTTTTAATATACTTCACTTATACATTTTTAAAAAAATGTGCCTATACGACAAATGTTTTTCTTGAACTTGACATTGCATTTGATTTTTCATAGTGGTCCAGAACTTGCTTTTCAAATTTAAAAATGCAATTGTCAACTAAAAATTTCTTAAAACTTATGATACAGAATACGAACATACCAAACCAATGAAATTTTATTTTAGTCGTTCTTAAAGAAAACTACATGTATTTGATTCACTATAGTTTTATATAAGCAATACTAAGAAACACATTAAGACTTAAGCCACTCGAGAAAAAGACATAAAGAATTATTGACAGTGCAATGATCCATGAGTAGTTTTCAAATTCACATCATATTACACTATACAATTTAGTGATTTAAAAAAAAAAAATTATACCATTTTCTAGTTTTCAATACATAGCAATTGACTACTAATTATAGTCAAAAAAATTATCCTCAAATCAAGGATAACCTTTAATTAGAAAGTCATCAAATTGCATGAATTAGCTCAAAGAAAGTTCGTTTTATATTTAAAGATTGTGAACAAAATTAATCATTTTTCCCCTTCTTCGTCAACTTTGAAGAACAAATATGTGTGTGATATAAGTCCGGTGGACATGGACTTAGCGGTGGATCAAATAAACACTTTATTCACGCCGTCTTTTGAACTAGAGTTCTTCTTCTTCTTGTGTGTGACAAAAAACATTTATCAACTTACTTAAATATAATCTAAAGTTGATTAAAATTTTGATTTTTTATCAATGAAACGAAGAAAGCCTAAATGAATATACAACTTTTTTTAAAAACCAAATTAAATTATCTTCAATTCTTATTTGAAAACAATATCAACACAAATTATATATGTTAAAACTTTTAATATTCCAAGAGTTATATTCTTGAAAATGATTCTCATTTTACAAGGCTTATTGAAAAAAAAAACCCTTTTTACCCTAAAACTAATGTAGCAGATTATTGTTTATTTTTATTTTTATTTTACATATGAAACCAAATATGACTTTCAGTTTTTTATTCATTAGAAAATCCGATTTTGTCAAAACGAATCTCATTTTGTCTTATTCGGGTTGGTCGCATTTCTAAATTGAAGTGACTCGACAACTTAAAAAGGTCACCTTAAAAGATGTGCCAAAAATACATTGTTTTCCCGCCCAAAAATGCCGCCGTTGGAAAAAGTCTTTCAAGTTTCCCGCCCTCCTCCGTTTTTTGTGCACCGAAGTCCATCACGACATTCTAACTTTCCCCTGGAAATACTCATTTCGAACTCTTCCCTCTCTGAAGCTCTCTCTTCCTCGCCTCCGCTTCCACTTCTGTGCTTCAGCTCTTGCCTTTGCTCAGTAAGATACTGAACTGGTTTTTATTGTTCCAGGTCGTTTTTTGGGACATGAATGTTTTGGATAGTTTTTTAGGGCAGGAGTGTAAGTGAGTCTGTATTTCTTATGTGGTTGTATTTCTTGCTCGTTGGTTGAAATCATATTCATTTCCTATTTGCCTGTGTCGCACAGGTCATTTCAATGTTTTCTACTCTGCTTTCTGTGCAAGAGTACAAGTCTCCCCATTGCACGTTATTAAGTGATATTGACCACTTTCGCGGTTCTTGTTTGTCTCTAAACTAAATCTCTATCTGTGACACTCCGCATATTACGGAATCACTGTAGCACTATTATCCTCGGGTCGAGGATAATCTGAATTCACATAATCGAATCAAATCCATCACTAACGGGACATTATATGAGGTTTATCCTTGACTCGAGAATAAAACTATTGAATCTTGTAAAGTACTGTAAGGTAAACGGGATGCAAGTTGAAAAAAGAATTATCCTCGACTCGAGGATAACGCATGTAGTTTCGCTGGAATGCGACGAAACAACATTAAGTATAACCTGAATTCATCAGCTGAATCAAGAATTGATGTCAAGTCTTGATTTGCACTAGACGGGTGTAATATCCAACATGTCTGTCATTCTCGAGTCGAGGATATCAAAAGTATGATATACAATATCTGGATCACTTACTTTATGATGGTTATTCTCGAGTCGAGGATAACTGACTCCGAGTTTAATGTCATCTGAGATGCATGTATTCTTTGAACTTTGAGGTGGTGAATGCCAATGTCATACATTCTCTTATGTGCTTCAGATTTCTTTCGTAGGTCTATCCTCGGGTCGAGGATAACTCACTGAGGTATTGTGCTGTCTGTTCCATCAAAGAAGAAGATTGGTTTCTAGCCATTTCAAATTGATGGAGATAATTTTACAAATATGAATTTTGATAAATGAATTTCTGAATGCTGATCTTCGTTTGAAATATTCTGTACATTTGGTGTGTTCACTCCGGGTTTAATCAACAATGTGTTGTCATAACTGACTGTTGAATTATTGTACAACTCCCTAATCCAATGTTGAAATACTCAATATCTGAAGTTATCCTCGTGTTGAGGATAAGCATTTCTTATTTGTATCTCTCTCCTCTGATTGGAGCCGTCATTTACATATTTGCCAATATCTCTTGATAACTAAACCTCTGTCCTTTTTCTTGTGTTATCTTGAAGATGGAAGAATGCTCATATGATGGTGTAGTTCGAGTTCCACCTACGTTACCTCCAGGTGTTGCTGCATGTGAGGGCATTCCTTGCTCATCGTGGTTCTCAAAGCGCGTTATCCTTCGAAACACATCTGGTGCCGATGTTGCAGTTGGACTTTGCCAGAGTGTTGATTCTGGATTTGTTCCTGAAACTGGTGGTCGACCACTTGGAGATGATCATGTTGCTATTCTAATCGCTGAATGCTTAGACGAGAATGAAATTCCATTGAATTGGATATTTGCCCTCCGAGCATGGCCAACTCGACAAGTCTTTCTTTGTAATGTGAGTTTGTATGACCAAGAACAAACTAGCATTTTCAATGCAGCTCTTAAGGTATTTCGTCGCGGACCAAGAGTAGGCGTTCGACAATACGAAACCACTCGTCACAGGGTAGAGGGACCTTCTCGACCAAAGAAGGAAGTACTTCTTACTTCACAATCAATCAACTCTGTTGCAAGCACCGTCTGTTGTCCAAGAAATTGTACTCAACGATTTCCACGGTGTTCAATTTCTGTGCTTCGCTCCCAAGTTTACCGTGACATTGGAGGTGTTTTCTTTCAGAAACATGTTTGGCTTGATGTGCACAGGCAGATCCACATGGATTCCAATGGCAACCATGTGGTGACGCTTGATGGAATTGATGTATGCCAAAATGCATGGTGTACTATCATGGGGGTTAGTCGAGCCACATTCTACCGGTACAAACGAGAGGCAAAGGATGGGATTCGGGCAGGGGCACACGGCAATACTGGTTCAAAGAAGCCTCGGACTCATACTCTACAGGCAATTGCTACTCTGCATGATATACTTGATGATGCTGCCGATCACAGTCCTAATAAGACAACTACACTTGGCACTGGGGAGAAGGTCGTCTCCAAACACCTTCCTGCCTCTTTTCAATGGAGTGGAGTGTTGCCCAAAGTGAATGAGGTGAATTCAAGATTTGGCCTCAAACCAATATCTTTGTCTGGTCTTAGTCGAATTCGAAGCTCTGAGTTTGAACAATACTCTACGAAGAAGCCTGGTGACAACTTTGCCCGCTGCGGAAGATGCGACCAACTCAAGCAATTAAAGAAGGCTTGTACATGGGGGTCCTCCTCATACAAAATGTGGGAAGTCAAATTGCAGTTACATCAAGCCTCTCAACAGACTCATCGCATTTTATATTATGGGAATTGGAAGAACTCGGAAGAAAAACCTGACGAGGTTGTGTGCATCATTCATGATAAAATGGATCATAGCAAAACCGCATCACCTCATTTTTCTCACAAGAATAAAGCGACGGAGTCCTTCATGAAGCTGCCTGTGGCCGTAACTGGAATGATTGCTCATGGACATGGAGATGTTCGTTATGCCCATTATAGTCTTGACATCTTTCCCACAGACTCGAACCACACTATTGGATCCATTGCAAAGTTACTTCGGGACTTAGAGAGTCCACCGGTGTATTCTTCTCGTGAATTATTTACGAGTGGAAGAGCTTCTCCTCTCTCTGAGGCTGTGCTTGCGGATGCTAACGTGTGTCTTGGATCCCTTGCTGCTCCACCAGTTGAACCTATTCCTGCGAAACAGTTACCACCAATTCTCCAAATGCAGTTAGATAATGCCACAGGGGACAATAAAAATAGATTTGTGTTCGCTTTTTTTTCCCTTCTTGTCCATATGGGTATTTTCCGTGAAGTGTATGTCAACTTCTTACTTGTTGGTCATACTCACGAGGATATTGACGCAATGTTTGGGAGATGGAGTTCCAAACTCAAATCAAATAGCTATCCAACGATTCCACTCTTGATGAAATCATTCATGGATGCTGAGAAAGTGCCAGTTATTCCACACCTCATTGAAGAGGTGCCCGATTTCAAGGGCTTTTTAGAAGGATATTTGTGCATTGGCAAAGAGGCCCTTACATGTCACACTAAGGGCCAACAATTCAAGTTTTACAAGGGCTCTGATGGATTGCCAAAGATGCAGTACAAAATTCTTTGTACAGATAGGGATTGGTTGCCTGAGGAGGATGGAGGAATCCAGCTGTGGAAAGTGGCGGAAGATGGTAGGCCAATTTTGCCTCGTGGACAACCGATTCCTCTCATTCCGCGACGTCATGAGAATTATGATGAGGTCCTGAAGGGTATCTCTGGGTTTCTAAGTCTTTGGGAATCTATGGCTAACGAGGATCTCTCGGGTGAATATAGGAGGAAGAACGAGCATATTATGTACTATTGGAGAGGTGTTAAGGCTTCTCTCGAGGTGCCTTTGGAAGAATCGGCTCTCCTACGAGAGGGATTTTGGCCACTATCTAGATATGCTCCATCCATGGTGGATGAATATGAGATTGATGGGTCGTTGAGGGAGGAATATGCAGAGGACCCTCCATTCATTGGACAACGACGTCATTGTCCCCCTCCATCGTTTCGGGTTGGTAGAGATGTGTACGAGGGCTATGTACTTGCGGTGCGTTCAGCTGATGGAGATTTGCGCCCATTTTGGATTGCCTTGGCATTGACTAATCCACATCCGGATCGTGAACATTCTCATGAGATTAAAGTGCAATACTTCAAACCTGCATCCCAGCGTCATGTGGACTTGGAAACGTACCAAGGGTGGGATTCTAATCATGGGAATAATTGGGTTGAAGAGACTGAATCTGAACCAATCTGGGTGTATACAGATTGTATTTTAACGGCTTGGAAGCCTAGGTTGCGTGGAAACACAAGCTCCTCTAGATTAAAAATTCCTAAATCACAAGTGGACATAATCAAGGCATCTTTAGCTGAATTATAGATTTCAAAGGAGTTTGTGGTTTTTGGGGACTGGAGTTATTTTACCAATATAAAATAGGGGGGGTGCATGTTCTTTTTTTATTTTTTGTTCATCCGTATTGGGTATCCTATTAAGTATGTAGTGAACTTGTATCTATAGGATGGAATTGTAGACTTTGAATGTGCGCATAGCATATTTGTAGATGGAGTTAGATTAGTGTTTGTAGTTACATGTAGTAATGTATTGTATTGCTTTCAATATTATACAAGAGAGGCGGGAATTTTGTTACATCATTGATCTATAAATGGCGGTCCACATTGTGAGTGTCAATAATTGTACATTTATCCTTGATGCATCGATACTTTCTATAGATAGCAATTATTGAATGGATTGCTACAATACATGCTAACTTTTCAATGCTACTAGGTATTTCAACGACCTTGTTGTTTGGAAATAGTATAATCTCTTGAAATTGGTAATTAATTCTTTTTCAAATGAAAAGGTATGCATTCAAGGTGGAATTTAAATGAGTGTATATGTGTTATAATTTTAAATAAGTCCAATTTTGGATTCATCTACTTAGAGGGGTTATCAAATTTATTGCCGCTTCTATTTTCCATCGTAATTTTATTCTCGCAATGATTTTTTTTGGATGTATTAGTTTTACTTAGATAATAGGCTCCATATCTAGGTACATTTTTTATAATCTATTACCTTTACACACACAATTAAATATGATATTCAATTTCATACAAGATGAATTCAACAATCCATGATATGGCTAGATTATTTAGCATTTTCAATCGAGATTGAGTCTCAATTTAATACATAGTCTCAAATTAATGAAATTATAAATTGACTATAAAAAGAGACCATGATAAATTGAGACTCTGAAATGTCTCATTTTAATGAATATGGTGTTAGTAGTATAACTCAGTTGTTTTGTCGCAGGGGGAAAACTATCTAGGTCGGTGTTAGGAGATCGCCTGGGAGAGCTGGAGAGAGCTATTGCAGAGGTGTTCTAGTAGTCTCCAGGATCCGGAAGTAGCCAGGAGGAGAAGAGATGAACTGCAAAGGTGTTCTTGGTAATCTCTAGTCCACGGAAGAATCCGTGTTAAACTGGATTCTAGTCCATGCAGGAGTTCTCCCCTTAGATAGGAAAAAGCCTGATACCAACATCTAGACGGAATACCCATAGTGAATGGTGAGCCTCTGTTCCGGAGAATTGCAACCGTACCCACCGGAATGTTGTTGTAGTCCGGACTTGTCTCTGTGTGACCGCATCCGGAAGGCCTTCCGGATGTCGTGAGAGTCTACGTCTGGCATCAACAATCAAATCACCAGTTAGCAGAATAGGGAGAGTGGTGTTCGGTCACTATAAGTTCCGGATAGTGGGTGCCCAGCCACTTAAAGTCAGAGGGCAGTAGGAAATCCAGCTACTTACACAAAACAGGATCAGTGGACTCCAGCCACTCGTTTAAAAATTCCAGGAGACTCTCTGAGGAGGAACAAAGATAAATCAAACTACCCTTTGGCGTTCCGGAAATTATATTCCGGACACGGCTGTATAACATCCGGCTTTGGAAGGATCCGGATCTACCTTACGTAAGTAAAGATGATAGCTAACTCGTAAACAAATTGCTATGATAAGTTTAGTAATCCGGAGTATTTGGAAAATAACATTAGGTCTCTGTGGAAACGAAATCGGAGCGGTTACTTTGGAAAGTGCTTAGTGACGATTGGGTGCATTCCGGAGGGATACTGTCTCAACAAACTGCAACAGCAGCAGACCCTCATACACTCACAGGCTTGTAACTTTTTGTTTACAACTCTAAATCAAGCAAAAAAAAAATATAGAAGCGCATCTTAAAGAGGAGGAAACCCTCAAAATTTCATTTAAAAATATGTTTTACAACCAGAGTTATGGCTGATTAAACTCACGGCTTTTTTCACCTACACACACTTTACTCCAAACGCACACTAACTTCTTTCCCTCTCAAAAATCCGACACGAAGGAGGAAGAAGATGCCTACCTATCCTCTAGACCCCTAAGGTGAATGAAATTAGCCCATGTGCATCTTACATGGGCCTTAAAACACCCATTGGCCCAAGGAAAACTCTTAAAGGTAAGTTCATATATATCTTTTAAGGCCAACGAAACTCTAGAGTTCTAACTAGGAGTTAAACTACTCTCTCTCTACCATCTTTTAATTTCCAACATTCAAATGGAACACAAAAATACTTATATTAAGTACAAAGCTTCAATCAAAATCAAGTAAAGGTAAAAATTAAAGTCAAAGAAGAGTGCTACTCCATTTGCAAGAACATGAGGATGCGCTTGATAGTAAATGCGATGTAATCTACGCGTTGAATTTTTGTCAAAGGATTTATTGGTCCTTCTAACTAACAATGGTGATTAAAGCTTACCTCGATTGGCCTAGGTATTAAAAAATAATGGCTCTGAAAACTTCCTTCAAATGTCACTTCACGAGTGCCCATCCAACACATCCAGTTTGAAGTAAGATCACTAAAACACAAGCGTCCCTTTGAAGATTACCATCCCAACGCCGCTCAATACGATGATGTTTGAGCGGACGAGAAGATCCAGCTTCATCTTGTGGGTGGAATGACAATGGTGTGGAAATCACCGGCTCAGATGGTTGAATTGGCAACTGAGACAAAGAAAACTTTAATTCTACCTCCGGTTCTGAGTCTAGATCTTGTGACTCCAATAAAACCCTCCAGTTCAACATTTTATAATTTGAACTTCAAATCCGAACACAAATTCTAAAAACGTAAAGAAATACTTCGAATTGGAGAATATTGTTTGCCTTTTAAACAATTCCATGAGCAACAAGCCTCACTTTGAAGCTACTAGAAGCGCCACCAACTTATCTGTCTTCTTTATCAAAGATCTTTCCAAAATGTAAACAAGTATATGTTTTATACATCTGTAGATATTTACATCAGGAGAGCGGTTGAATAGCTGTTGAATTGCATGTTCATTTGCACGGAATAAAGTCGATTTTCCAATGTTTGCACCTAGTATACAATGGTGGATTTGAGTACAAACATGGGGATTAATGTATGGCGCCAAGAATATGTAGTTTATATGTATGCAATTTAACATCTAATGTGTATTGCTAGTAAATCAATAAAACAAAAATGTTGCAATAGTGTTTAACGTTGCAACAATGTACAATGCAATGAAAAAGAAACACTTATTGTGTCATATTTCTTGAATCCGTTAAATTATTGACCTAAACTGCCATTTGACGATGGCTCATGTTGTGTGACCTAAAGGTCGATGAGTGCAATCACTTGTTGCCCCAAATCGGATGGACCTAGCTTCTTCGGGTTTGATGAACCATTTGCCAACCTCCAGGAACGGGCCTTCAACGCCTTGGCTATCCAGTCTACGTCCTTTTTTCCGAAAAGGTAGCCCATGCGGCTCTTAAGAATTTCATAGAGAAAGAAGCATTGTTAAGAGGACCCCCATATACAACACAATAGTGGTCGACAAAGTGCATGGCCATTGCAAGGTCGCTGCAATTGACAACCGACAGCCGATGTTTGAGTCTCGAGTGGAGAACCTACTTTCGGAGAATGTCATGATTGCAACTTTTTTCTACTTGCGAGACTAAGAGGCCCTTATTACACAAGCCCACGACAATGTGGAAAAAGTGGCCATCGTAAGCTCTATTGCGCCCGTTTAAGAAGTGTGCTACAACTGACATCGACGTGCGCAAGCCGACACGGATGTGAGGTAACAAAATTGGCTCAAGGAAGGGGTCGTGGAATGCTTCATTCAACCCGCCTTCAACCTCTACATCTACTATAGCCGGCAACATTGTTCTTGTCATTGGAGGACTACTAGCTGATAGCAATTGAGGGATTCCTGATCACAGTTGATCCAATTTGCTCAATGTCTATTCTTCGCTTCCGTGTTGGCGTGCTGTGATTTATGTTGCTTACTGGATTGAGAGTTAGGACCGATGTGAGGCCAATGTCCAAAGAATCTTGGACTTGGCGTTTCCTCATTCTCTAAATCTAATTGCACGTGCAAGAACTAACTATAGATGACATTCTAACTAATCTATTACTATTGTAGGTTCTCCTAGGGTTGATGGTCCATGTAGGCGTCAAAGGGTTAAACAAATTGTCTCTTGAGAAAAACCTTCTTTCCACTAAATTTTTTTGATGCTCGCCTCTTGAGAGCAAAAGAGGAAGTGGCACACAATGCAATATCGAAGGTGGTTCTTTCTAGGGGGGAGCTTGTTGAAGCATCACCTGCAGTTGTTCAACGAGTTTTTGGGATTTGTTGTACCATCAAACATGTATAAATCCTTTCTACATATGTTGGATATACTATTCATGAGAAGTGCAAAGTTCTATAATCATTTAGTGTGAGTAATGCTAAATACACAAAAGAGTGTAGTTTGCAAATTAAACCTCAATACTTTTTCAAGTAGTTTAACCTATTCTTTTGCTCTCATTGCAAAAAGACTTTTGTCTAAAGTGGTAGCATTGACACTAGGTAAACTTTGCTTTACTCACTACACTAAAATTGATGTTTGGTGTAGTGACAAAATTGTACATTGAATGCCAGCTACAATACTAATTGTCTACTCCTATAAACATTGCCATACATTTTTTTTCTTGTTGACATTTAGTGTAGAGTATTGATTGAATATGTACTATAATTTATTGATATATATTTAAATATAATATATACTAAAAATAATGGAATATAATGATTATAATAATATATACCTTATCATATACAAAATATACTATATATACTATAATATAGATATGTTATTATACAAAGTATATATGAGATGTATAGAATATAAAATAAGAATATATACATTGAATATATTGTATGTGCAATATATATTGTATATACCATATGATATATTTATTAAAGATAAAAAACAAGAATTAACAATATTATTTTTAGAATATGTGATATATAATAGATATTTAACTAAATGTGGGAAAAAAAGTCCAAAAATAATGGTCGGTGGTCCGCCGACACCTGACAAAGTATCTTATCAACAATCTTTTAAAGAGCATAACTCACTTATATATTATCCAAATTGGACATTTGAGGTGTTTTTTGACATTTAAGGAAAATGTTGATGTCAAGAATCACCTCATATGTTTGATTTGGACAAAATCTGAGTGAGTTATGGTCATTTGAAAGTTGCAAATGAGGAGAAGCATTGGCTGACCACCGATAAGAATTTTGAGTCTAATTTGTCCACAAATGATCCTTTTTTTCATGTTTTTGTTAAATACCCGTTATATGTAGTACGTATATTACACTCATAGGACAAACCATATAAAATATATTCTATTTACCATGTATAGAATGTAGTATCTATATATACCATATGTATTTATAGATATTATATACCACATGTCTTATAGAAACATACTATAAATAGTATATATTATTTATACATATATACTATACATTGTTTATGCTATTTTACACTATTTTAATTTTATTATGTATATATATATATATATATATATATTATATGCGGCAAATGATGTATAGCCCATGTTCCATATATAATATAAACTAATATTTTGACCTATTGTCCCTAACTGGAAAACTTAGAAAAATATGGAAAATCCTAGAAGGGACATAAAATTGACGTAAACCATAGAAACTACAAATTTTCTAGAAACCAAATTCCATATAAAAGAAAACCAACACCGACAATTTAAATAGATGCTCCCCATGTCAAGGTACAATCAAAGATGATGTGTCTAAATCTAGTCATAAACGTGTAAGTGAATATAAGTCAGCGGTTGCCATCTTGGTGGTCTAATAGTGTTCAGAGCATTATGCCAGCTGCGAGCATAAGTCACTTGGAATGATAAAGATAAGGAAGGAGTCCATTGATCCATGAGATATTGATTTTCCATAAGTTTGGACTAGGTTTTAACTACAATGTAAATGATTTCTACATGTAGAATGTAGAGGCTAAGGTAGACGCACCCAATTTTGATCGGCCACCCAATTCCGATCTGCCACCCAATTCCGATAAGTAGAGTATGCATGGAATGATGCATGAAAATGGTATATGCATGAAATGGTGCATGAAGTGACCCAAAACTAATAACTCAAAATCTAAAAACTCCAGTCATTATCGGTATTGGGTCACGAAGTATGCAATTTTGGGTTGCTCCACCTCAATTGAGCTCTCATTGGTGGCCTCGCCTCGAAAATTGAACAAGGCCGATCGGCATTGGGTACCCTCCATGAGTTGGTTATCCATGGCATGTCTTCTCTCTTTTTACTCACTCTCACTTAATGGCATTGGGCAAAAGAAGGGACCAAATCTCACCTACTCTATAATTTAATTATGGACTCCGGTGGTTTTCGGGCGTCTAAATTCTATATCAATTGCAAATCTTTGAGATTAAATTTGAAAAAATATTTGTTGAGTTTCATTCCTAATTCCGCATCTTTGAACATAAATGTTTTTGACATACAATGTCATTTGAGTCCCCATCTGGCTTAAGTGATCGGAATTGGGTGACTCTACCTTAGTTCGAACTAATTTTATTTCTCTCCGGCCAGAGCACAATATTGTATTAATCCAATAAATGTATGTATTGTGGCCCGCTGAACAGAGATGTGCGACAAAATCTCTCCGGGAATGTCTGCTACATTTTCCATGTGTCTCAGGTGGGAAAGTAGACTATGAGAATCCTCTAAGAGAATTTTTGCATCATTTTCCTTCTCCTTGAGCCTGTTTGGAGGCACCCAGAATGCGTGTTTGTGGAAATAATACAGAAGTTGGAATGTGGATTGTGCACACCATTCATGGATGGTAATAGTCATGTTACCTTGAGGTGGTAATATGAATACAGAGAGTATAAATGCTATATTTATACGTAGATATATGTTCTATATGTAATAATGGATTGTATATGTACTACAAGTGTAGTAATGTAGTACATATTGTATGTATTGTGATATAATATTGTGTATTGTAGAATTTATTTTGTATACGTATTCTAATCTATATTGTATACACTATAGTAGATGTTGCAACCACAAGGATTACACTAATTATCAAATTGTTCACAAATATGTAGTAGGGTAACTACACTAATCATACCACTACAGTAAACATGAATTTTAGTGTACTAGAAAGATGGCATGAGATGAGTCTACCAAACATTGGCCATTTATACCAGAATCAGTGAATGTTTGGTATGCTCGTTGGTTGTGACTAGTATAAAAGGACATTTTCGCACAAAAATAAGAGGAGCGTGTTTCTGGCCAGTCGTAATCCTGCTGTTGTGATAGCTCTTGCATCTGATTTACAGCTCTACCCACATCTACTGTATGTTGCACTGCTTTGTGGTTGTGAGGGCACCATCAACATGAGCAGCGTGAACTAACTAACGTTGTGGTTGAGGTGGGCATGATTATGGCGCGTCATGTTGTATCAAGGACGTAGCAGTTACAGGAAGACCCGGATGCATGCCATCGTACTTGAAACAGGATAATCAACGATGAGATGCTTTCTGCCTTGAGGGTTTCTTATCCGAGCTTGGCAAAACTGTACTAGAAGGATTCAGATGGCACCATTGCACTTGGATTCATCCACATTCATGCCTTGAAGCATTCCGGGAAGAAACCGAAATCGGGGACTGTCATGCAACCAATGACCGTTGAAGTTTCGGAGCCCTGCTTGATGCTACCGGCAACGGAACTAGACACGGATTTATATAGAGTAACCCCGCTTCTGCTGCTGCTGCTGCTCTTGGTCCTTGCCCTGTGTAATCTGTAAGCAAGATGACCACATGAGAGGTTTGCAGGACCAACAACTTCTGAGTGTAAAGCTCAGCTGGCGCACGCAGCGTGGGACCAAGAGTAGTAATTATCTGTCTGCGTTCTGTATTGTACTTCAAACTAACAAACCAAGAATTTGTCCATAGAGTTACTGTGAATCCCCGGGAAGGGCATCAAAGTCATAGAAACTGTGTGTCAAGCATGTGGGATGGATCGGCGCGACCGGCAAGTGGGTGGAGCTCGGGGAGCTGGGGCTGGGATTCCTAACCTTGCAATACTGGTACTAGAGGTAGTTGGGAGAGCTGGGCCGCACCACTCCTTGAACACCCGTACTGTCCCGTACTGAATTAGCGGACGACAAACCACATCAACCTACATAACTCCCTCGAGGTGGGTGGGCACAACGTTTTCTTAGCATGCTTCCACTAAACTTTATTTAAATACCACATGTGACCCATTATCGTTAGTAACCTCGAGAGCTGACGCTGCAGAAGCCAGTGTAGGAGGCAGATATCAAGCCACTTAATTCACAATTGGTGCTCAAGTACGTAATTAGTTGTAAAGAACAGATGAATCAGTCGAATACTCATCGTAACCGAACTAGATTGGAGGTAGAAAGGAATTAGGTCCGCTAAGTAGTGCGCTGAAAGACATGAACAATGATCAGCAGGTTACCGACGGCAGACCTCATCAGGTTCACATGGACACTGAATCCACCGAAGATTCAGATGCTGTGACGAAGCATGTCGGCTACTCTCCTCAGCGGTTGGAACATATCACCTCAGGCTGGTCCGCTTCAAGCCAGCTGCACAGGCTGGGTCTCACGAGGCGGAAGCTGAAGAAGATAGTGTGTGGCCATTCACTGACCTCTTGTTGGATGTTGCATGTCGCGTACTATGGAGCTTTGACGGTAACCGGGACGATCTTCCTGTGGTGGTGCCGATGCAAGGACACCATAAGCTTCGTGGACTGCATATTCAATGCAGTGTCGGCTCTCACCAACACTGGGCTGTCGAGCGTGCTGCTCAGAGACTTCACCCCGCTTGGCATGTTTGTCTTGATGGTGCTCATGCTGCTTGGACACACCGTTTTTGTCTCTCTGCTCCCTGTGTATGCACGCAGATTCCAGTTCCACTGCCATCGCAGATCCCTATCACACATGGCAACCGATGTTCCCGTCGTTAAAAAGAAGGTGTCGTCAGTAAATGGGGATGCGATGGATATTATCAGAATGGAACATATTTTAGAGGTCGAGAAAACAGGGGTTAGGCAGGGCCATGGCGACAGTGACGATTTCGGGGAACGCCTAGATTTTCTAAGCCTGGGTAAGGTCGCAGATTGTTGTGAAAGATCGTGTCAGCCACCACAAGCTGATCATGATGTCGGGTTGCTAGAGCGTCAGGCGCTCATCACCTTGTCATGGCTGGTTCCAATCTACATGATCGTTTTCTTGTCGATTGGATTCGTCGCCGTCTCCTCCTACACCCACTTCAGCACCAAAAGATCGGCCACGGTGATCAGGGGGCTGTACCAGGCTGAAGAAATCAATCCAATTTTTACGGCCATGTTCTTGTCCGTATCCGCGTTTTCTAACACAGGACTATCACCCCTGGACGAAAACATGGTACCGTTTGCAGCTTCACCGACCGTGCTCGTTCCGCTTGCTGCTCTCATTCTCGCTGGAAACTGCATGTTTCCTCCCATTCTGAGCTTCGTCATCTGGGGCCTTTCTATCTTGAGGCGAGAGTCTGGCGATCCTCAAAGAATTAAGGTCTACGAGTATCTGCTCCAATTTCCACGTCGGTGTTACACCCATCTGTTCCCTCGAGCGGAAACCATCTGGCTCGTGGCGACAATGGTGGCGCTCAATGTGGTGGGCCTGATTGCCTTCTGCGCATTGGAGTGGAAATCCCGGTCATTGACAGAAGACCTCTCAGACTCAAGTGCAGGAATTAAGTTGATGGACGGACTCTTCCAGTCGATCAACACGCGTAACGCGGGCATGAACATCTTCCAGATGAGCACCTTGTCACCGCCCATGCTGGTCCTGTACACCGCAATGATGTGAGTTAGAGTATTCCACTGTACCTGATGCAATGCATCGTGAGTCCTGATGAATGGGATTACAAGAAATTGTGCAGAATACCATTAAAACGCAATCTAATGTTATTCACATTACTGCTTAAGCAGAGAGGTATGTTATTTTCTGGATCAAACTGTGGACGCTCTGGGATATTTTGCATTTTTGTTTTCGTGCAGAGACGACTAGTAACACCATGTCTGTGATGAAAGAAATGGCACGGAATGTTGACCCATGATCTGTCATGATACACAAGGGGCAATATGGATTACTACCTTTGATATGGCTTGTTTCGAAACCTTCTCCAGTATATCCAGGACTTCCTCTTGCTTGACTTGGAGACAGCTGACGAGATTGTGCTTGGCCAACGACAGGAACATAGCAGCATACCCTGTATTTCTATCACGACAACAAAGTCGCCTTACTCGACCTGACGTCAACCTCCACCCGTGCTCCAATACGTGCGTCTCAGAAAAAAATGAACCGACAAAGACGAAAATGTCATTGCAATTCACAAAGCTCTTCATTATAGACTCCGCGAGTATCTTCGTCCACATCTTCCTCATCTGCACAGTGGAAATTGGCAGCATCAACTCCGACCCCCTCAACTACACCATATTCAGCATTGTCTTCGAAGTCATCAGGTTTGTTCTAAAACTCCCTAACATGAAATTCTCAGTCTATCGTCCTCGAATAAACATCTCACCCTCCAATATAGTTGATCAAAGTTAGGTTTCACACATCCAACTTTGAATGGCATTCACTTCCTAGGGAATGTGAATTCTAGAGTGTAGATAACCTAGAGAATCGGTCTCCTGAGGCTTGTACTATATCATGCATTAAACATCACAGTTTGAGTTAAGCTAACAAGTCAAAATCGAAATCACCGTTTATACCTCTAACGTCAGGATTGTATAGCCAATAGAATAAAAAATTAGGATTCCCAAAATACATATTAGTCTAGCGTCACAGCTGACGACGTAAATAACATCTTCAATCCTACCAAAGTGTGTCAACAAAGGATACGCGTACCGGAATGTAGAGCTTCCGCTGTGACAAACAAACCTTGGTGTCAGGACGTGACACCCTAACGACAGAACATGAAATCAAAAGTCGGGATCAAGACAAAGTAGAATCAAGAGCTCCAATTCTGCATGATTGAGCGTGTGTGCAGCGCATACGGCAATGTGGGTCTCTCGCTGGGCTACAGGTGTATGCAGTGGGTGCGGGCGAGCGCCTATGAGGGGCCCCATGCGCAGGCTGCGGCGGCAGCGTGCACAGAAGTGGCATTCAGCTTCTCCGGGAAGTGGAGAGCCGGGTCGAAACTGGTACTAGTGGGCGCGATGCTCATGGGCCGCCATCGCAGCTTGCCGGACAACATGGACTCCGCCATCGCCATGTCTTGTGACAGATCTGGCAGCAGAACCGACAGCCGCGGTTGCAGCGACTGCTACCTTGCCAAGACAGACCACTTCGTGGCTGACACCTCTATGATACCTAGGTGAAAGATACACCTATGGTACACCTAGCTGACTGATACCTAGGTGATTGTTGAACGTGTATGATATCTACTAAGTGATAGTGATATGCAGTGGTACTCTTACATTAACCCCTCGATAATCGCTCGATACCGACAAAATACCCTTATATTCTAGTAGTATTGGGTTGATATTTACGTGGTACCCAAGAAGTACCTTATATCATAGAAGTTGTCACATAAGGGGTGAGTCAACTTTGGAGGGTCTTCTTGTCAATCGACTCTATGAAGGTTGACTTGTATGAGTTTTTGAAATGTTTTTGTAAGAATCCATCATACAAACAAATAGTTGCTTTTATCTTTGTGTCATTGATTGCTCAACATTCAAATACTGGTGAATGGAAACATTCTATTTCTTTCATAGATGAGTGTCATATTCATGTCGTACCAAGTCAAATGTGAGATAAATATTAATGTTTTTGAAATATAAAGAATATTAGATTCAATATTTTTTTGACCAAATAGGAGTAAAATAGACCCTTCACAAATGTATACGTATTATTCATTAAAATGGTTTGTATTAGATTAGCCATATTCTAATGCATCACTAAATGATACAATATGTAGAATGTTTTTTGTGCCTAATGTTTTTTGTTACCAATCTTGTTGAGGTTCAAAAAAAGTAGAGAAATGATTGCACAAGCAAATGAAACCCACAAGGTATTACGAACAATGCTTGAAGTGAAATATAGCCTCTTTCAAAGGCCTTCACTTATAGTATCAATTTGTAACAACCTTTGCCAACACATATGGGACTAATTTAAGTTCGTTTCACCTCTCTCCATTTTCTCCACTTTATTTTCCCTTCTAAATCTACCTCAACTATTATACTACTAAAATCATAATTTGCACAGTAAACCACGCAGCGATCAACCATGCAGTGAACTAGAGAAACGTTACAGTCAACTGCGCAGCTAATTGCACAGTCAACAATGCAGTTAATTGCGCAGTCAATCGTGTAGTGAATCATGTTACCTTTTTTTTATTTATAGTTTGTAATATAAAAACTACATTAAAATGGTTGAACTAATGCGTTGCAAAGCAAGCGCCAATTGCTATCATACTACTAAAATCATAATCTGCGTAGTTCCTGTGTGGTTGACTGCATGGTTGACTACGTAGTTGATTGTTGTGTGGTTTACTGCGCGGTTTTTAAATGTAGGGTCTTGAGTTTAGTGATGTGTCAAGTTTGCATTTGTGTGTTGCATTTTGTGCTCTTGATTACAAATTTGACGTTCAAAATATTTTTGAGTTAAGCACTAAAAGATTGAATTGTAAACTATGAGTTGTGAACTTCGAGTGAAAACTTGTGAAGTTGGAGTTGTGATCTTGGAGGTTGGCATACAAAGTTGGAGTTGCAAAATTGCATATTCGAGTTGTGGAGATTGAAATTACAAGTTTTGAAGTGAGATTGCAAGTTTTGAGATTGTAATTGCAAATTGAGTTTGTGGGTGTGTGAATTTGAGATTGTAATTACAAGTTGAGTTTGTGGGTGTGTAAAATTGAGATTGTAATTGCAAATTGAGTTTGTGGGTGTGTGAAATTGAGATTGTAATTGCAAGTTGAGTTTGTAAGTGTGTGAAATTTGCATTTGTGTGTTGCAATTTGTGCTTATCCAAAATAAATTTGAAACTCTTAATTACAAATTTGACGTTCAAAACATTTTTGAAATTCATGTTACAATGCAAAAAATCTAAAACCTAATTTTTTTTCCATTCTATTATATTACATTATTAAAATTCATGCATAGGTTTCAAAGACATATTTATATTTTATGTAGATTGTTGTTACCTTTATTTTTTATATTTTGTGATTTAAAAATTACATTAAAATGGTTGAATTAGTGCATTGCAAAGCAAGCGCCAACTGCTAGTTTACGATATCTTAATAACAACGAGCAGCTCTAATCTCTAATACTCCCACTTTGTGAGTAGTTACCTTCTCGCAATCCCATTGCCTTTGCTAACCTTTGATGCCGCTCTTTTGCAAGTGTTTTTGTCAATACATCCGCCACCATGTCTTCCGTTGGACAATACTTTAAGCTTATCTCGCCGCTCTCCAACTTCTCGCAAATGAAGTGATGTTGCACATCAATGTGCTTCGTGGGTGAGTGGTGTGTGGAGTTCTTTGCAAGAGCTATTCACCCTTGGTTGTCGCACAAGATGGTTGTTGCTCCTTCTTGAACAAACCCCACATCCGCCAACAGCTTGCGAAGTCAAATGACCTTCTTTGTACTTTGGCTAGTTGCCATGTACTCCGCCTCTATTGTGGACAAGGCAATGGTTGGTTGCATCTTGCAATTCCACAAGATGGCACCAACTCCAACAAAGAATATATACTTCGTTGTCGAACGAAGCTCGTTTGCAACTTCGGCCCAATTCGCATCGCAATATCCTGTCAAAGCAATGTCCTTACCACCAAGGCACAATTTGTGGTCTATAATACCTTGCTAGTACCGCATGATGCACTTCACGGCACTATAATGTGTCGAATCAGCCCTCGATATGAATTGACTCACCATGCTCGCCGCAAAACAAGGTCAGGTCGTGTGCCTATCATAGCATATATCAATGATCCAACTCCAGTCATGTATGGAACGCCTACTATCTCACCTTGAATGGCTTGAAGCTCTTCCTACGAAAGCTTCAACAACTTGGCATTCACATAAAGAGGGATACCCATGGACTTGCAATGTTCCATGTTGAAGCACTAGAGCACCTCCTCAACATACTTCTTTTGGCTCATGGTGATGGTGCAGGCCTTGCGGTCCCTCACAAATTCCACACCAGAATATACTTCAACTCACCAAAATTGCTCATCTCAAACTCCGTGTTGAGCTTACCTTTGAACCACGCTAACATAGCCAAAAGGCTAGCCAAGATGATCAAGCCATCCACATAGATGAGGACTATCAACAAGTACGCACCCGTTTGCTTGATGTACAAGAAATGGTCCGCTTGGCTCCTTGTAAAACCTTCATTGGTGAAGAAAGCATCAATGCGTTGGTACCATGCTTTTGGTGGTTGTTTGAGTCCATACAATAATTTCTTGAGCTTGCACACAAGATGATCAAAGTCTTCATGTTCAAAACCTTGCGGTTGATCCATGTAAATGTTCTCTTCCAACTCACCCTTCAAGAATGCGGTCTTTACATCCATTTGGTGAATCTCCAAGTCCAAGGTCGCTCCAAGTGCCAGAATGCACCAAATGGTGGTGAACTTGGCAACGGGAGCCAACGTCTCTAGAAAGTCAACTCCCACAACTTGAGAGTACCCCTTGACAACTAATCTTGCTTTATGGAGCACCACTTGACCTCAAACATCTTTCTTCGTAGGGAACACATACTTGCATCCAACGTTCTTGCGACCTTTAAAAGAGGAGCCGACTCCCACGTGCCATTTGCCATGAGTAAGTCGTACTCCTCTTGCATGGCCGACTCCCACTTGCTCGCATCCTCCGATTGCATAGCCTCACACATGTTTAAAGGATCCTTCAATGACGCTACATTGGCATGTTCTATCTCATGTTGAGGCAAAATGTGGTTCTTCCACCATTCATCGGGCGAACAACGCTCTCTTCTTGGATATTGCGGCTCTTGAAAGTTCTCAAAGTCCTCATCGCTTGATAAAGGTGTTGATGGAGATGCTACACCTTCTTCTTTGGCATCCAATCTCTCTTCTTTCTTGGTATCGCCATAGCAATCCTTCTAGGGTAGTGGTTTGGAAGATTTGCTCACCAAGGTAGGGGTCTCCCTTCTTCCACTTGGACTCATCTCCAAACATCACCAATACTCGTATTATCTTCAACAAATACTACATCACGACTCTTTATCATCTTCTTCGTCTCAATGGATATGATTCCATATGCCTTAGTGCCCTCACAATAGCTAAGAAACAAACACTTTGTACCTTTTGCATCAAACTTACCCCTCTTTGTATCCGGCACCATTGCATATGCAATGCATTCAAACACACGCATATGCGCAATGCATGGCTTGCGGCCACTCCAAGCTTTATGAGGTGTAATGGTGACAAGAGCCTTCGTCGGACATCGATTCCAAATGTAGACCGCATTGGCCACCTCTTCCGCCCAAAATTTAAGCTTTAGGCGTTGTGCATAGATCATGCTCATCGCCATTTTCACTATGGTACGATTAACATGTTCCGCGACTCCATTTTTCTCTGGCATGTAAGGTGTTGACATGTGCCTCTCAATGCCATGCTTCTTCAAAAAACTTTAAAAGCCTTTGGAGATGAACTCTTTACCATTGTCGGACCAAAACACCTTGATCTTGTGCTCCGATTGCTTCTCCGCAAGGGCCTTGAACTCCTTGAAATTCTCAAGGCATTCCCCTTTTGTCTTCAAGATGTACACCCACACCAGGCTCCTCGAAAAGTCATGACTGAAGGTCACAAAATACCTTGCACCAACTATGGAAGTGGTCCTCATGGAGCTGCACACATCCGAATGCACAATCTTCAAACGCTTTGTTGCACGCGTCGCTCCATCCTTCGAAAATGATGCCCTATGTTGTTTTCTTTACACGCACCTTTCACAAAATGACATTGATAATTCATTTTCGCCAAGAGTCATGCCACTTAGCATGCTTTTAAGTAAATGCACATTTCTCACGTTCAATTGACCGAGACGACGATGCCAAAGCTCCAATGTACCGCTCTTTGTTGATGATTGTGCCATGTTGGCCGCATCCGCCTTAAACACTTTTATGAAAGTCGTTTAATACAAATATCCTTCATGAGGTGCTACCACAGAAACATCTTTGTTTGGTGCCCTCAACACACATCCATCCATGTTGAATTGCACCTTCATTCCACTTGCCACAAGTTTGTTCACCGAGAGCAAGTTCGCTTGCAACTTAAGCACATGGAGAACATCCTTGATTCTAAAGCTTTTACAGCAACCCCTCACAAGTACTTTGACAACAATAGATCCAACGCCAACCGCCTCCACAACACTATCATCACCCAAATGCACATTACGTGGAATAATTACCTCATACGTATCAAATGCCGCCTTATGAGGTGTCATGTGTTTTGTGGCGCCCGAATCCATGATCCACTTACACATAGACTTGGAATGTGATCCATCTTGAGTTGCAAATGTGAAGATATCATCCTCCTTTGCATTATTGGCGTTCTCTTTCTCCTTTGCTTGCTTCGCGTTGTCCCGCTCCTACTTCTTTGGCTTAAAGCAATTTCGTGCAATGTGGCCCGGTTTGCCACAATTGTAACATACCTTGGGCTCGCCACGTGTTGAAGAAGAGCATCTCTACTTGTTTTGTTTTGACACCAAGGCCGCATCGTCGCCATTGGACTCCTTGACCTTGCGCTTGGATACTTTATGCATCAATCGGGCCGTCACAAACTCCATAGTGAGCTCTTTGATTGCCAAGGTCTCCAAGAAAGTGATCAAGTGTTCATATGAAGGCCGCAAATTCTCAACCAAGGTCATGACCTCATCTTCATCTTTCACCGGGACATCCAAGCAAGTAAATTGATCCGCAAGTGCCTTCACTCTGTTGACATGATTTAATAAATCATCTCCATCTTGCATCTTAATTGTGATGAACTTGCGGCGAATGAAGAGGATGTTGGACAAGCTCCTCGTTTTGCGGATGTTGTACAGTCTTTCATGCTCGCGTTGGTCATTTGGAACTCTTGATGTGGGCAAGTTGGTTGTCTACCAAGTTGAGGCTAATGACGGATATGGCCTTCTTCACACGCCGATCATAGTCTTTCTTTACCTTTGGATCATCGTCTTCGGATGGAGGCTCCTCGGAGTTATTCACAATCTCCCAAAGGTCCATGGATGCCAACACTATCTCGATTCTGAACTTCCAAAGATTGAAATTCTCACCTTCAAACTTGTCAATGACTCTAGCGCTCTCGCCATCATATGTTGCCATATTTGCACTCCACCACTAACTTCTAACTTCCAATGTGCACTAGTGCACCTCGATCACTCAAATGAGCCATTTTTAGGCTCCAATGTGCACTTATGCACCTACAACACTTAAATTTCAGAGCTACTTATATTATGTATTATGTGTATGGGCGAAGTGCACACACCTAGAACACTCAAATTTTAGGGCTATCCATACAAGTTATGTATTATGTGTATGAGCGAAGTGCACACACACCTAGAACTCTCAAGTTTCAGGGCTACCTATATGGATTGTGTACTATGTACAGTATATGGGCGAAGTGCAAAAGTGCAAAAATGCAAATGTAAACACTTACAAAGTTGACACCCTTGAATGTGCACCTCTAATGCTCTTAGAAAGTCCTTGGATCGTCTTCAATCACCTCCAATGCTTCCAACGGCCTTGAATAAATACTTGTACACTTTTCATGCTTCAAATTAGATCTTGCGCACCTCCAACACTCAAAGACTCTCAAGATCTCTTTCTAACCAATTTGCACCAAAACTCTACACATGCAACTTACATGAGTGGGCCCATGTGGGATTCCGTTCCCACATGGTACCGGAAGTTAACCTTAAGTTCCGGCCAAAACAAAAAAATTAGGTAATTAATTATGATAGATTGTGCCAGGATACAACCAATAGTCTTCAGGTAGGAATAAAGTCGGATAAACCTGACTGCCAACCCTAATTAAGCCTAAAGATGTTAAAAGCGGGACCAGAGTAGTTACCGGAATTCCGAGGCAGTCAGTTATCCGGAACTGTCAGCCGGAACTGTCCCCATCAACCGCCATCATGATGCCGTACTAACGGCCAGACTACTTAAGGCTGGGGTTTGGTGGGATACTCTTTCTTCTCACTTCGTCTTCCCGTGTCTAGGTTCTCTATCTTTCTCTCGCTCTCGCTTCCTCTCTCACTCTTACGGTTTTCCGAACCTCTTGCCGTTGGAGTTTTGAACGTAGACGGTTAGAACGGACGTGCGTCCGTCAGGGAGGGTTTTTGTGAGGTTGGTGCGTGCAGGGACAACCTCGAGAGACTGTGAGGGGATAGGCAGGTCTCGTGAAGTCTGTGCCGATGGCAAAGAAGAAGAGGACGGATAAGAATGGGCGCGGCCGGAGAGACGAAGAGTCGGCAGTTGTACTGCCTCCTTTAATCCGTGTTCTCCCGAAGATACCAGGAGACCCGGACGAACTCACCATGCTGAAGAACAGCCTGAAGTACATGGGTTGTGAGGGTTTGCTCGAGGTTCCATGGGGCATTCGGGAAGAGGTCTACGTCCGGGAACTTGTCGGGGCGCCGGACGAGAAGTACAAGGGTTTGATGAGAGCCCATCCGGAAGTCTGGAGAGTCCCGGAGTGGTCTCAGGCTTACGACTTCCGAGCCGGCCGCACCAAGGTAGTGGAACGGCGAGACGAATTCCTGGCAGAGGAATTCGGAGGACCAACAGACCCGAAGGATGGCTACAACCTCCAAGACCTTCGGCACCTGGATGCCCAGCTCGTGCTAGGGTTTTTAAACCCTATCTTCCATCCGGAAAAGCCTAAGCGGGTGGTGGCGAAGTGGGCCTGCACTTTCCTTGGAGCACTCCGGGGGAAGATCGTCGTCGACTGGGGAACGTTGATGACCGAACTGATCAACCGGCTCGTGGCCAATCTCCAGAAGGTGAAGAAATCAACAGCACCTCTGGCCTCGTATGTGGTGCACCTTTACGCTCACCACCACCAGCTGACCCAGACGGAAATCCGACAATATGATGAAGTCCTTAACTTCCAGAAGTATGGAGGGGACGAGTCGGAGGAAGAGGAGTCCGGAGGGAAGGAGACTGTGTCGGAAGCAGCACCCACAGGCACACCGGAAGGTCGAAAGGCTCCCAAGAGACCTCGGAGGAAGGAGCCCGAGACGGAGAGTCCGAGAATACGCAGCTCTTCTGTATCATCCGGAGAAGACGAGTCCGGACCGTCAGAGGGGACCAGCCGGAAGAAGAGAAAGGTCGACAAGAACGATTCCAAGGGTCAGCTCAAACTGATGGATGAGCTCACCCGGGATATTGGCTGGAGAGTTGGGCTCCTTAAGGAGACCAACTACATCATCACCACCAGCGTGGAGCAAATGTTCCGAAGTTTGGACGTCGACCGGCTGGAGGACGCCATCAACAGGGTGGAGGAGCTCCGGAACCGGGAGACGGATGCGAAGGCGCTACATACCCAACTCTCCACCATGTACAAGGCCAGTACGGAAATGGAGAGGAAAATGAAGCGTTATCTCGCCGAAGCAGCCCTGGCGGTGACGGCCCAGAAGGAAGCCGAGGCGAAGGCCCTTGCTTCCGCAGCGGCCCTAACGGAGGTCCGGGCGGCCTTGCAAGTTCCAGTCGATGTGGTCAACCGGAGCCGGCTCTTCTCCGAACTGGTGGAGAAGAAAGAGAAGGTCACCAGGGCCAACATCATCCGGTTTCTCCTAAACCAAGCGGAGAAGATGGGCCGGACCTGGGACCAGATGAAGATGTTGGTTGACAACGTCACCGTGGAACCTCCGGAAGACTCAGCAGCACCTGGACCGGACAACACCACGACACCAACACGGACCACAGCCTCCCCAGGACATCCGGGCACTTCAGCAAATCCGGAGTCTCTGGACACTCCGTCACCCCAGACGCCAGCGGAGGGCATCGTACTTCCCAACCCAAGTACGAGTGAGATCCTGAAGACCCTTCCGGATATCCTGTCGCCACCCAACATGCGTCTGCCAGATCCTCCGGCGGAAGGTGGCATCCCTGTCCCACCAAGGTCCGTCTCCAAGAGGTTGGCATCCGGACCGAGGAGTCCCTCCGGAAGCTACAGAGACCTGGTCCAAGAGACCAAGTCAGCTTCCGCGACGGAAACACCAGCACCCCCGATCCCGGAAGGATCACCGGAACAGCCCCCTCCACCGCTGAACGCCAGTACTGTGGTGGTGGTTGCCCACTCCCGAATTTCGGAGATTTCTTTCCGGAAAACGTTGTACATAATCCGGACTCCGGAAGGATCCGGACCCAACCTAAGTAAGTAAAGACTACAGCTAACTTGTGAACGAATTGCTGTGTTAAGTTTAGTAATCCGGAATATTGGAAAGAAGTACATTAGGTCTCTGTGGAAACAAAACCGGAGCGGTTACTTTGGAAAGCTCTTAGTGACGATTGAGGGGTTTCCGGAGGGATACTGTCTCTACGAAGTGCAATAGCCCATAACCTATTGAGGTTCAAATGAAGTAGATAAATGATTGTGCAAAAAAATGAAACCCACAAGGTATTACAAACAATGTTTGGAGTGAGATATGGCCTTCTTTTGAAGGCCTTCATTTATAGTAGTAATTGGTAACAACCTTTGCCAATATATATGGAACTACTTTAAGTTCGTTTCACCTCTCTCAATTTTCTCCCATTTACTTTCCCTTCTAAATCTACCTCAACTATTTATGATATCATAATAACAACAAGCAACTCTAATCTCTAACAAATCTAAGTCTTGTAAGCATGGGCTCGATGGTGGGACGAAGAAATATTTTATCACATTTAACTTTTTAGAATTGGAATTTTCCTTCAATTTTTGCAAAATATCTACACATAGCAGTTGAACTTTAATTTGCTACTAGCAAAATTATAGATTACTCTTTTGACACAGAAATATTATTATCATCTAATGCATGCAATTTTGTGAACCCTATCTTGAAACCAAATTTTAGCTACATCATCTACACTAGGTCTATTGTAAAATAGTACATCTATAATTTTTATCTCACTTTTATTTACACTGATGACATTTGGGAACTTATCATGTTTTTAGATGAAAAACTTGAAGAGCCATTATGAATCATGGTTTCTAATTTAATAAATGAATGTTTATATACCAAACTTATTTACATCCTGATATACAATAAAAAAATCACTAAATACCGGTGAAGCTAAAACCTAGGTAACACTCAGACATGTTCTTGCGCTAAGACATCTATTGATAAAAAAAAATGTCAACAATTATTGAAAATATTAACCATATATATGTTTTTCAATTATTGATATTAACCATATATATGTTAAAAACTGCCTTGAGATATGATCAATGAGATCATAGCCAAATTCATTTTGAGTGACTGCCATGGATTTTGGAGCGCTTAAAATTATAAAAATGGACTCAAATGCTTATAGTTGGCATAGGTGAACCACATATGGTCATTGACAAACAAAAAAAACAAAAAAAATAGCTTTAATTATTAATTCAAGTTGAAAATACAAATTAGTTTGCAAAAATGTGTTGCACTATGCTATCAAGATAAAAGAGGCCCCATAATAGACAATATTGTGGTTTTTCATCAAGGGACTAGAGGTTTTTATGGAGAAGATTGATACAAGTAAAGTTGCAAAAATATTAGTATATAGTGAATTTAATAGGATATAGATTGATTGCAAATCAAGCGATGCCTTGTCCCGCCGCGCCATTGAGATTACTGCACTTCCAATGTCAAAAGTGGATTATACTCGTGAATTTAAAATAATAAAAACAAAATCCAATGTCCACTAGTCTGTGATTTTCTTTTCTTTTGTCTATTAATTAGAAGCCATTTAGCTTCGAACTTCAAATAAATTCCAGTTTAACCCCTAAGGTACCAAGTGTCAAAAATGGGCTTTCTGAAAGTTCGGTCAGGTTCCTATGGTGTCAATTTCCAACATTCTTCTTGAAAATTTTTACTATATAAAGAAATTACCAAGAGCTTAGTGGAAAAACAATTTTTTCCTAAATTGGACATTTGATGAAAAAGTTATAGGGTTTTGAATTTTAAATGGGGAGGGCGGGCACCTCGGGCACCTCCAAAAACTTTTGATAGGACACTCTATTGAAAGTGAGATTTTCAGTACTCACAAGTAATATTATTTCCCTTCATGTTGTCAAAAAAAAGTTCTTGTCTTTAGTGAAAAATAGCATACCGACCCAAGTCAAACATTTTCACACATTGTCACTCATTGTTGGGCAAGGTACCAAAAAAACTTCTTCTTTTCCACATAAAACCTAGAGATCTTCATATTTTTCACTTTTTATTTTTTCCACAACAATATGTAATGTAAACCTTCTTATTAACCATTCGGATTATCAATCGAAAACATATTAAGTTAAAATTTAAAAAAGTGTGAATTAACAAATTTCGAGCCTCCACTCCTTGCACACTTGTTTTGAATATGCTACACCCCGTCTCTACCTCTAAAAATTGGTGTGTATGGAGCTAACATCATGCTTAACAAGATGGTAATAGATTTAGACCTTGTGTAGTGAAACTTTTTGACACCAGCTGAAGTCAAAGTCTGCTGATCCACTAAACGCAGGGAAGAAAATAAACCATTTTCTTGACTTCAAACACTATAATCTTTCAATCCGTGCGGTCAAAGTTTATGAAATTTTGTACATGAATTACTTAATAAGCCTTTATTGAGATCCTACGGTCAGAACTAAAAATAAAATTTTTTGTTACCCTCTTTATTCATTGCACTAGAATCCATTAATTTTGAAGTGTTTTTGGTGTAAAATTGTCACGGTACCTTAGGGGTTAAGTCACCTTTCTTGATATTAACCATATATATGTTTTTCAAAGAACCATTTGAAGATCTTTAATTTTTTATAAATAAACATGTGTAAATTAAACTATTTTATATCATTGAATTGAATCACATTAAAATGTTATAATATATTATACCTCATATATATTATATATCTAAATTCCATAATCTTCAAATATTTAGATTTATCTAAATTTGTGCTTTCAAAAGCCAATTTACTTGTTATCTTTTTATTCGTGGTCCATCCATGACTCTCCAACAACACAAGTTGATATAATAACTTAACCTTCATATGACAATTAGACTCTTTAAAGAGGGATTTTTAAATAATTTAAATTGCACAATAATCCATTAATAAAAAGAGTAGAGATTCCTCTTAAATGCATTTGTCCTTTAGGGATTAAAATTTTACGCTTGGAAATATGTATAATGATTTTTTTGTTTCTTTTTTATTGTTTGCACTAGCAGTTGGCGCTTGCTTTGCAACGCATTAATTCAACCATTTTAATGTAGTTTTTGTATCACAAAATATTTTAAAAAAAGATAACAACAATCTACATAAAATATAAATATGTCTAAACTGAGACCTATGCATGGATTTTAATAATGTAATAACATAGAATAGAAGAAAAAAAATAGGTTTTAGATTTTTTGCATTTTAACATGGAATTCCAAAAATGTTTTGAACGTCAAATTTGTAATAAAGAGTTTCAATTTTTTTTTTGATAAGCATAAATTGCAACAGACAAATGCAAATTTCACACCCCCACAAACTCAACTTGCAATTACAATCTCAATTTTACACACCCACAAATTCAATTTGCAATTACAATCTCAAAACTTGCAATCTCACCTCAAAACTTGTAATTTCAATCTCCACAACTCAAGTATGCAATTTTGCAACTCCAACTTTGTATACCAACCTCCAAGATTACAACTCCAACTTCACAACTTTTGTACTCCAAGTTTACAACTCATAATTTACAATTCAATCTTTCAGTGCTTCACTAAAAAAATATTTTGAACGTCAAATTTGTAATCAAGAGCACAAATTGCAACACACAAATGCAAACTTGACACACCAAGAAACTTAAAACCCTAAATTTCAAAACTGCGCAATAAACCACACAATAATTAACAATTGGCGCTTGCTTTGCAACAATAGTCCAACCATTTCAATATAGTTTTTATTTTACAAAAAAAAAAACAAGACTCACTACACGGTTGACCGCGCATTTAACTGCGCGGTTGACTGCAATGTTTTTGTTGTTCACTGCACGGTTCACCGCGTGGTTGATCGCTGCGTGGTTTACTACGTAGATTATGAGTTTAGTAGTACGATAGTATGGGAGTCTAAAACTCCCATTTGGTTGCCCCTACCAAAAAATTTAGTTAAAATAGGGTTTTTAGTGTTAATTAAATAGGAAAGTAGTTGGTATTGTGTGGAATTAGATTAGATAACAAATAGCAAAAGTAGTGAAAAGCTTAACTCGTTAATTAGCATTATAGTGGTGATAAAACTTGATCTTTAACTAATTAGTTTTTGTGCCCGGAAAACCTAAAAGAGGATGTCCGGGAAAGTCTCTGGGACAAAGTTCCAAATCACCACTTAGTGCTAAATTAATTAATAAAGTCTTTGCCAAATACATAGACTATTTAGTAGTGTTTCTTTGTAGTTTAGTTATTAGGTTTATTTTCTACTTTAATTGTTGTAGAAAACTTAAATTCTTATTTGAAAGAGTAAGGATTTCATTTTATTTGAAAAGAAAATATAAATAGGAAAAGGAAAGAAAAAGATTTTTTTTAAATTAAAAAATACATATCCGGATATCAACCCGGGTATGAACTAGCCTGGGTATCAACCCAAGTATGGGCTGGTACCTATGTACCAGGGTATCACCCGGGTAGCTCCAGCCGCCTCCAACAGTCCCCTTCCCGAAATTCCCCTCCCCGAATTTTCCCTCCCTCTAGAAGTTTTCTTCTCTCCTCCAAGGACTCTCCTCTCCCCCTCCTTCTCTAAAACCTTTCCCCCCCCTCAAATCTTCTCCTCTATCTCCCTCTCTAGTTCTCTCTCTTATACTCTCTTGCTCTCTCTCTATTTGTTTGTTTCGGAGTTGGGGTTTTGAAGAAGAAGAGAAGGAGGTGCTACAAGGGTGCAAGTTGGAGTTTCAAAGAGAAGATTTGAAGAGGAGGTGGTGCAACTAGGAGGAAGAAGAAGAAGAAGAGGAGGCTTTTCAAGTGTCTTGAAGGTCGTGGAAGAGGTGTGCGCAAGCTAGGGTTTGGAAGAAGAGGTGCGCGTTTCTTAGGGTTTGGTGGTGGTGGAGGAGATTAGTGGCCAAGGCGAGAAGATAAAAAAGACAAAGAAAGGAGATTGCGGGTGCAACAACAAAGGTGACTCTTGCCCACGTTGGGTTTCTTTTGTTTGTGCAAATTTATTATTTGTGAGTCTTTTTCCTCTCTTTTCTACCGGGGCAACTCCCCGGCAACATCCTCCCCGGTCTAGAGAAAAAGCCCCTGGGGGACTCCATCTAGACCTTATTGTCTTGTTTACATGTGTAGTCTATATTAGTTGTTGTCGATTGTCCTAGCCTTGTGGCAAGTCATTTTTTTGAGTTGTCTCCATCCTCCTATCATTTTTAGGTCTTGCCCTCATTTCCTATCTTTTTCCTGGTCGACCGGGGAAAAACCTCTTTCTAAGTCTTTGAATCCCAAGTCCTCTCCTCGTTACAATTTTATGTGACCTTGTGTTGTTAGTATGTTGCTACACGTGTGAGACACCTATATCCACATATTCTAGCAAAGTGTTCCGGAGTTGTCTACGGGTTGACCGGTAGACTTGTGTTTCCGGGCCGTACCGGAGTTTGTGACAAGTAAATAGGGAGATTGATGGAAGTACAGGCATTTTGAAGATCTTGTCCACTCCGGACAACATGGCTCTACCGGTGAATCGGGTGGATTCCCCATCCCCCAAAGAGTGGGGTATGAAGGTCTACAAAAGAAAAACAAACCTCCTAATAACTTCAACTGGGAAAGGACCGGTAGACCTCCCGTCCTTAACCTCGGAGTCCTTGGTGGAGTCCTCTTATGCCATACTAATTGAGCTCAAGGAGACTCCGCGTGTATCTATAGATACACCCAACCTTCCGGTAGATATCCCCACTCCACCGGTAGACGTCCAAGTTGAGACATCCGACCTCCCGGTGGATTCTCTTGACCATGTGGGTACTTCCAACCGTAGTGGCAATCCCTCTATGTATCAACCGGAAGAGTCTTCCAGTTGAGCCTTTGTTATATGTTATGTGTTATTGTTGATTTATCCCACCGGTTGGTGGGAAGTTGTTTTAAGTTGCTAGATTTAAACACTAGGGTGAAAGTAGTGATGTCGATAGGGCCCATTGCGCACCCGGTCATTTCCACTTAAGTGGTTTCTCCCGCTACTTACTTTTGTTAGGGAAAGGTTCACCAGTCTCGGGATCGGGAGTCTTCCGGTTTACTAGTCTACCAGTAATCCGCCGGTGACTAGGCTACCTTTGATTTTAGGATCTAGATGTTGTTTGTCCTATAGTGGATCTTCTTTTGGATGATAGCTATTGACTTTAGTGCACTCTCTAGATGCCGTTTCGTCCTTTTGGGGTCAAGTTTGGAGGGTTGCTATTGACTTTAGTGCACTCTTTAGATGCCATTTTCACCTTTTGGAGATCTAGTTTTGGAGTGTAGTTAGTAGCCTTTGTGTATTTAAGGGCCTTGGGCTCTTGTGTTAAGTACTCTTCTCTTTGTTGATGTGCTCGTGTCTTGCCTTCATTGCTTGTGTACAGAGTCTTTGTTGAGCTCGTGTGAGTATACCGGGAGAGAGTTGAATCCTCCTAGTGTGTCTTTGCTAGGTATGCAAGGTTGTGACTTGTTGTGTGTTATGTGATTGAGTGTGAGTAGAGACTTTCCAAGGGGCTAGGATATCCGGGTTAGATAGGTAGAGTGAGGTCTGGGACTTATACTCTAGACTTTTCATCAATGGGACCAGGAAGAGTTGCTTTAACGGATGGGATCCGGGAAGCCCACGGCTATTTATGATAGCCTCCTTTAAGTGAGAAGTATTTGGATTGGTGGGGAGTAGGGGGTGACATCCCCCTTCTCTCGGTACACCGGGAGACATCTCGGCTAAGCCTGAGTCCGGAGAATTCCGGGATTATTACCCTTACAGTGGACGAATTCCGACGATCCCCGTGGAAGGTTGTCTTACTCATATGATTTGCTTAGTACTAACTTGTTGTGAGTCTTGTATCTTCTTGGTTTGATTCATTGAGTGTAGTTGTAGTTGGAACCCGGGCTTGCGTGACCGCTTCAGCGTAACAAGTTCCCGGTAGATTGTGAAGACCGGTAAATTGGCTGTGACCTTTTTAACTCTTTCAAGGTGTAGGGTTAGATTGTGGATATTGTGGCCTTTGGAGTACGAGAACGGAGGGCAGTGACTTTCCGGGCACTGTAAAAACTTACCGAAAATCTACTCTGACGCTCAACAGAGTTTAACTGAAACACATGTGGTTACTTGTTACCGGTTACTAAGGTACCGGGGAAGCCATCCTCGGGGATGTGCCGAGGTATTATGTGTGAATTGTTGTTAAGATTTAAAGAGTTTAATGCACAATAAAAATCCCTCGAAACGATCTGGTAAGGTAGGCTTGCATAAGGTTAATTTCGGTTAATTTTGAGAATAACGAACCACCAGACTACGACATATTGAAATGGGGCGTTTTGGAGAGGTTGTGATGAAACATGGTCACCACCCTTTAGGAGTTGAATCTTAGACACCCTTTTCTTCTGGAGGTTGTTTTATTTTTCGGGCAGGTTTCCATGGTCTAAATTTTAATCATGAATTTTTGAATTTTTAGTGAAGATACAACATAATAGTAGCTTTGTCACACACAACCTTTAGATAGAAAGTTATGTTATTCAAAATGAAAAATTGAGGACATTGGTAAGCTCTAAAAATATTGCTACAAGTTTCTATTGACACTAGGAATTTTCATAAAATTAAATAATACCATCCCAAGTATTATTTTTTCACACAGTATTAGGAAAGGTCTCAAAATAACTTTTTAAAGTTTGCACTTAAAAATTAGAGATCTTGATTTTTTAAAATTTTTATTTGATGTGGTGTAAGCCTTCTTATTGACGGTTTGGGATCTAATTCTAAAACATATTTAGTTCACAAAAAAAAGTGTAAAGACGCTTTTTGAATTTCCACTCTTTGCACTATTTTTTTGAATATGCTACATCTCCTTTCTATCTCTAAAAATTGGTGTTCAAGGAAATAACATCATGGTAATAAATGTATACAATCAAGTAGACAAAAGCAAAAAAATCATCAATAATCATGTATATTTTATTTTTTCACATATGATATGTCAATGCAAAGCTATCTACCTAGTGCACATGTGAACCTCTTTTATTCAAAGTTCAAAAATTCTTGCAAGAATCTATTGATGGAAGAAAAAGAAGAAGAAGAAGAAGAAGAAGAAGAAGAAGAAAAACTGCAGTTCTCGAAGGGCTATAGTGAATAGAATGTCTACTCGTTCTACCACTAAATCAATGTCCACCGGACATAGGTTTAGTAGTATGGAACTACTCCTCTCGAGAATAAACACTATGTAACCAACAAGCTAATAACCAGTAACCGGAAACCAAGGACCGACTAGAGCTACCAAGGTGATCTGTAGAGATTAAATGTGTGTTTTGAGAGGTTTTTAAGGGATATCATATAATTCTAGGAGAGATTGGTAATTTTCAAGTTTACGTTTGTGTAGAAGTATGGACATTGCATGTTGGATATCAATGGTTTTGGTTCTTGTGAATGTCTTTTTTATCGGATTAATGGGGATATTGAATGTTTTTTTGAGACTTTTCATAGAGGGGATAAATGTGGTAGCTCTAGCTCCTGCAACAATGACAATAAGGGGGTCAAATTTCCATCCAAAAGCTGCAATGTCATTAATAAGTGGTTGATATTTATTAATTTTGTTTTTGATTGCTTATGGTGAAAATCTATCATTACAATATTTAATTTTAATAAATTGGATAGCAAGGAGTGTATTTATGTGGTCTGGTGGGGGGTCTTCATATGGTAGTCCTTTGATGCTAGATATATCTGGTTTGAATTTGGCATTACAATGACATCTTTGGGTTCCACATGTGCATAAAGAGACTGTGTTTTCTTGTGGTATGCTAATGAAGGTTCCGACGTTCATAAGTATTAAGCACGGTGATTTATTTGAGGATATCATTAATTTTCAGATTTCCTACAAAGCAAGCGCAAACGGCTACTGAACTTCTATAGATGCAAATGGGTGTGGAAATTACTCCACATAGTAGACCAAATTCTTGTAAAGTTAGACGTGTATTGAATAAAATATAAATAGACATAAAAAAAATATATTTTGACAGAGTAAAAATGTTGAAGTACGGATATTTAACTTCTAAGGCAACTAAGTATATATAAGACATGTTGTATGAGTAGGGACCGAGGAGGCGTTTCAAATGGGGGTAATTTCTAGAAATGCTAAATTATATTGAAAAAGCATAAAATGGTTGAGGTTATGCATGATTTAGTGCCATGGACACTATCAAAAAATTTCAAACCCAAACTTGTAAAATTTGAAATACGTCTTCTCTACATAAAACCTAGAGATCGTCATATTTTTCACATTTTGCTCTTTCAACATGTAGTGAAAACCTTCTAATTCAAAGTTTGAATTATCATTTGGAAACAAATTTAGTTTACAAAAAAATAAAACGTCGAATGGCATTTTTTAAACTCCATTATTTGCGCACTTCTTTTGAATATGCTACAGTTCTTCTCTACCTCTAAACATTGGTGTGTAGGGAAATATCATCATAAGGTTGGATTTGGATATTTTAAGGTGATTTTCTTTTAAAAAAATTCTACATGAGACGTGTTGCTGAAGCGTGTAATGATATGAAACAACCCTCCAGCGCCCTCTCGGCTTTCATTGTAGACTCTATCCATGTACATATGAAATGTATTCGCAAATTTGTGATTTGAGGATACTATGGAACTCCGAGATTTGCGTTGCAATTTCTTGTAGTCCATGGACATTGTCTGCCCGTTGATTTGTTGCACTATCCGGGCCGTAGCTTATCCCTCCAAAGCCATCGATAACTTCGGAATAATTTGCACATCTGCATCCGGTTTGTGCAAGTACGCAACCTGCAGATCCACCCACCATCGCCTTGCAAAGTCTCGGCCATGTCTTCACGATTCGTGAACGTATAAAGAGACTGCATTGGTTCGGTAACCTTTGTGTTTATGCCCCAATCGCATACTTCAATATACACTCGCGATTCATTGAGAGGGAAGTGGAGGAGAATATTTTCCGGAGACAAGTCATTGTGGAGATTGTTGCTCTTGTGGACCTTGTTCATGATGCGCAACAACACCCACGCAAGCTTGGTCCATTTTTTGCAAAAACGAACCAACAGATGAGCTCAAATAACCTCCTCTTTGAGGAAATTTCCATAGTTCAAATGTATGTACATATCGTCACCATACTCAAAATCCCGGTTCAGCATCTCTCGAATTGTCCCGCCATTCCACCGATATGCATAGCCTTCGTACTTGTCCAGATGAATCGCCACGAATCGGATCACACCCGGATGTGGAATCCTCACCGCCATCGACTCATTCTGATGATCCACTTTTGCCAAATCCGGCCGTGTCTCCGATTGGTTCGACAATTTGGCGGCAAATTTCCAAAATGGTTCAATGCCCGGAGCACCCTCAATACGGACTTTGCAAATGGTGGTGTATCCACCTTTCCGCTTGACATTGTCAATCCGTATAATTGTGGCTGTCGGCGGAATGGCAATTAGATGAGCTTTCCGCAGCATGTCTTCTTGGTGTCCCTCCGCCGAGTTCCACCATCCCACGGAGCCACGCCTGTTTCGATTTTTGGCGACGGCATCATATAGGCAACAAATAAATCGGTCTTCAACAACACGTCGTTGAAATCCTTATCAGCCGCGCGATTAAATCTTCCAAACTTGGTCAATACGTTCTTGGCATTCTAGAGTGCATCGTACACTCTGTCATCTACGAACTTCAAAAACCCCCGCTTCTTGATCTCCGTAATCCACATCGGAGCTTGAAGCGCGTCCATCATGTGCCGCCACATGTCCCTCCGGAAATACTCGGGGGCCTCATCCCGATATCTCACGTACTTGCTCTCTAAAGATCGAAGAGTGTTTTCCTCACAGAATTTGACAATCAATTTTATGAGAAAATTCTTGCAAGACTCAGATGGAATGTCGCAGATGGAATGTCGCAGATGGGATGAAACTTTGGACCGAAGTCCACAACATTCTACTTCTTCTTGTCCTTCGACATCTTCGTTCAACATACGGAGTGAAAGTGATATAAGTTTTTAGAAAAACTTTTAAAAAAACATCAAAACCTCCCTCCCCAATGTGAATCATTTTTTTCCTCCCAAACATGAGGAGCCAATGGATGGAAAATTGTCAGCCAAAGCCACTCCGCATCCAGTCAAAAATCAATTTTAGAGAGGGGAGGAAAAAAGTGAGGAGAGAAGGAGGGCATACAACCTTTTATAGATTGGCGGATGGCCATGAGGCCAACCGCCACCACGGCCGTCCGATCGGACGGCTGCCAGGCCATGCGGCCGTCCGGATGGCCACCCGATCGGTCGGCGGGCCGTATGCCGATCGTCCGCCCGATCAGACGGCCAATCGAACGGCCGCTCCGTTGGGCGCCCGATCGGACGGCGGGCGGGCCATTCAACCGATCGGACTGAATGGCCCGTGCAATCCGATCAATTGAATGGCCCGCCCGTGCAATTGGATTGCGGCCGTTGAATTGACCCGCCCGTCGTCCGATCGGGCGGACGCTTCCGACCGATCGGATGGCCAATCAATATTTCAAGGCTGAGATGCGGCCCCGTGGAGAATCCAACGGTTTACCAACGCGTTGGGTAAATGGTTTTTACCCCGCGGACGAAGCGTCTGACGAAACGTCGAGACGTTCTCGTCCGGACGACGTCTCAGGACGCTCCTAGATCGCGGAGGATGTCAGATTGGTAACCCAGAGTGGGGGTTAAAAAATTGCCAAGGCACGTTTAATTTTTATGTAAACTTAACATGTTTATGATTGATAATCCAAATGGTCAATATAAAGGTTCATACCACGTATTGTTGTGAAAAAGACAAAAAGTTACAAATGAAAAGATCTCTAAGTTTCATAAGCAAAGGAAGAAGTCTCTTTGGTACCTTGCCCGACAATGAGTTACAATGTATGAAAATATTTGACGTGGGCTAGTATGCTATTTTTCACTAAAAACAAAAAATTTTTTAGACAATACGAAGGACATTTTTTTTAACTTGATTGTATTGAAAATCTCACATTCAATAGATTTTCCTAGCAAAAGTTAATAAAGGTGCCTGACGTGCCCGGTCTCTCGAAATAAAATTCAAGACCCTATAACTTTTTCATGAAAAGTCGGATTTGGGAAAAAATTGTAATCTAGGATGTAATAAAACTTCAAACTAAAAAAAGAATTTTATTCTTGATAGAAATTCAGTTATTGAAAAGGAGAACCGAAGTCTCAGTTGCAATCATGATGAGGAAAGCATTATGATTAGAGCTAAATGTCACTCAGCGGTCGAGCTACTCAGCGGTACAAGGCTGACATCTAACTACGAGTAATCATGTGTTGTAATAAAAAAACTTCGCGTGTGTCACCGTGTCCTTTCCGTTTGCCACTTCCTCTCCCTCACTCTCACTTCGTCTCTCCCGTCTCTATCTTGTTTCTCTCTCGTCTCTCTCACTCTCTCAATCCTTTTATTGCTGTAGCTTATCATGCTCTGCAACCTCACAACTTTGGATTAGGTATGCTTTTGCAAGTCTGAATCTGTGGGCAAGGATAATTCTGTAGCAATTCTGTGGGCGAGTGTTTTCGAGAGGGTAGGGTAGGGTTATGGTTTTGGGTTTAGCCGCCAGCGCTGTGCGATTTTAGTGGGTGCGACTTCAGCGACCGCGTCGTTACGAAAGGGTGTAGCGATTGAATTTGGTTAAGAGGTAAGACTGCTAATTAGTATCTCATTTTCTCTCTGAAGCACCATCTAATTTTGCTTCGACAGCTCAAAAACTTAGGTAATGCACTTAAATTTGCGATACTTTGAAATGCAGACGGTGGTCAATACTATGAATATTGTTGCTTGTTCATCTCAATTTGAATTAGTTTTTGATTTAGTATGTCAAATTGGCATTCTTGTAACAATGGTTGTGATCCCATTTGTCTCCCGCGTAGTGCTTCATAGATAGAAGAATGGCGGGCGTGGGGCAAGACCTGATTGAGCGGCCGGAATGGCTGAATTGGTAAGTTTCCATAACTTGTTGATCAAGATGAAATTGAAACATATGATACATAGTTTTCCTGAATTTTCCACAAAAGTATCAATATGCTATGCAATGCTGCAATTTCATTTCATTCGATTGCATTCCAGCCCGCTGGTATGAATGTATATGTTACGGTAGAATTAGATATACGGTATAATGTACGGACGATCCTTTAGTACGGACATCCATTGTGATCGACGGATCCTTTGATCTAAAGGGATTGATGGATCCTCCGATTTCATGGATTGCTGGACCCTCTGACTCTCTGAGATCAATGGATCTTCCAATCTTCTCGAATTGATGGACTCATCGATCCTCTAAGATCGATGGATCTTCCGAACTTCTTGAATTGATGGTCCCTCCGATCATCTGGGATCCATGGATTCTCCAATCCTCTTGAATCCATGGATCCTCCGATACCCCGAGTTCCTCATATACTATGACATGAGATCAGAGTTGTTAGGACGCTCGACGTTGACAGCGTCCGGTCGTCCAAACGAAGGACGTCCTCGGCCCCATGAGGACGTTCGGTGGCATAACGACTTTGGTCAGTTTACCCGGAGGTTAATAGCCGTCCGCTACCTCGGCCGACCACCCGGAAGACGACGCTGGGCGTCCACTGCTGGAGGCGACCGAGCTGCGGACGGCCATTCCGTCCGCTTAGGGCGACCGTTGTTGTACCACAAATTTTAAAAAAATTTAGTTAGATAGTTAGAGATGATTAAGCGGACAAATTAGTTTAGTTTGGCGAATTAGTTATGCCAGAATTAGCCGTTAGATAGAATTAAGGTTGGAGGAGTAAAGGGCTACTGTAGGATCCTTAAAAAAGGATAAAGTAGGACCTAAGGCCCAAGCCTGGATCCAAGTTTAGAGCCTCACCCTCGACCTCCAAGCCGAAGGCAACCGATCAACCTCAACCGGAGGCAACCGGGTACCCCAGCTCAGGGTGAATAGCTCCGCAGAAACCAGTCAAGCTGGAAGTCAACCTGCCAAGGAAGCAGGCTGATGAGGAACTCAAGAGCAGAAACTCTAAACCGCTAGTCGAAGCAAGTAGGTGCGGAAACCGCGTGAGGAAAGCGGTCCCAAACTCGTGGAAGGAAGGCGGTGCGGAAACCCGCATAAGCAGTAGGATGAGGGACCCACGTCAAGAGACTACACGGCGGGCAGGGCGGCATCTCCGGCATGAACCCCAAGGGAGGAAGGGGTGCGGACCTCATCAAGACCAGCGCATGCCTCATCCAAGACGACCTGGAGCAGCGAGGGGGCGGTGCGGACCTTATCACGAAGGACATGGTCATTGAAGACCAGACCTTACCAACTTGGAGCAGCGAGGGAGCGGTGCGGACCTCACCACAAAGATCAAGACCAGGAGTGTGAGGAATAAGGACAAACTCCACCGACTTGGAGCATCAAAGAGAGGAGCAAGACCTCACCACGAAGAGCAAGGTCATCAAAGAGAGGAGCATGATCTCACCAACCTGGAGCAGCGAGGAGGCGGTGCGGACTTCACCGCGACGACAAGAGCAGGTGCGGACCTCACCATGACGACTCAGACGAGCAGTGTGAGGAAGCAGGTGCGAACCTCACCACGACGACCCAGACCAACACTGTGAGGAAGCAGGTGCGGACCTCACCACGACGACCCAAACCAGCAGTGTGAGGAAGCGGTGCGGACCTCACCACGAAGATCAAGACCAGGAGGTGAGGAAAAAAGGGAAATCCGACCAACCTGGAGTATCGAAGAGAAGAGCAGGACCTCACCACGTAGAGCAAGGTCATCGAAGAGAGGAGCAGTACATCACGGACCTAGAACAACGAAAAGGCGGTGCAGACCTCACCGCGACAACAAGACCAGCGCGGACCTTACTACGACGACCAAGACCAGCGCGGACGCCACCACAAAGATCCAGACCAGGAGTGTGAGGAAGTAGGTGCAGGACCTCACCGAGGAGAAGTGAAGGCGAACCTGACAAAGATGAGCAGCACTACGCGGAGGAGTCGTAGGTGGAGCAAGGAAGACGACCAAGGCAAGTAGAGCCGACAACGATCTTCTGGATTTGGCTTTAGCATGGTTCTTTCGGTGGTAAAGGATATCTCTCTTATTATCTCCAAGGACCCTCTTGAACTCACGGAGCTCAGGGAGGACCTCCTCAGCATGGAATGTCTCTCTTTTCTCGATTTCTGTTGGGAATTTTGTATTGAGTCCACGGTGCAGGAGATGCGTCAGGACTCCTTGCCAGAGCCGGAGGGGGATAGTATCCGCGCTTGCCTTGAACGATGGACCATGGGGAGGTGGCAGGAGGTGTACGGATTTCCACGCCAGGGCGCGGGATGGACGAGTTTGAAGAAGGAGGAGTATGCCAATCGAAGGTTCGGGGCCAAGGATGCCAAGAACTGCTATGTGTTGCAAGATTGCGTGGAACCCCGTGCCAAATGGGTCTTCTCGTTCCTTGTACCCATCTTGTACCCTAAGAGATCCAACCAGGTCACCGTCACTTTGGCTAACACGTTGTATGGAGCCTACCTGGGGGAGAGGACGGTGAATTGGGCCATCATCCTGAAGAAGGTAGTGTTGAGGTTGGCTAAGAGTATGGAGAGCACTAGGCGTTCTCTCATCTGTCCATTCCTGATCCATTTCTATCACCACTTCAAGGAGACCACCCCGGACAAGAAGGTGGTGTATAGGACCCAACTCATGTTGAGGACGTTCGAGGGAACGGAGTCGGAGCACGAGCTAGGATCAGAAGGAAGGAGCAGCGCATCCCAGTCAGAGGAGGAGGCACCACCACCTCCTAAGCGACAAAGGCAGCAACAAGATGGAGCTCTTTTCACACGGTGTCCTGATGTAAATATCTACAGTGTGTAAAATATTTACTTGTTTACCTTTTTGGAAAAATCTTTGATTAGGAGGACGAAACTTATTGATGACGCTTCCAGTAGCTTCAAGCTAACGCTTATTGCTCATGGAATTGTTTAAAAGGCAAAAGCCGTAAACAATATTCACCAATTCGAAGTATTCCTTTACGTTCTTAGAGTTTGTGTTTGGATTTGAAGTTCGAACTAATATGTCGAACTGGAGGGTTTTTATGGAGTCACAAGAGCTAGAGTCTGAACCGGAGATAGATTTACAACTTTCCTTGTCTCAGTTGCCAATTCAACCATCCCAACTGGCGGTTTCTACACCATTGCCATTTCACCCGCATGATGAAGCTGGATCTTCTCGTCCGCTGAAGTAGCCTCGTGTTGAGCACCGTTGGCATAGTAATCTCCAAAAGGACGCTCGTGTTTTAGTAATCTTACTTCAAACTGGATGTGTTGAACCGGGCACCCGTGAAGTGACATTTGAAGGCAGTTTCGAGGGCCTGAACGAAGACCATTATTTCTGTATACCTAGGCCAATCGAGCTAAGCACTGGCCACCATCGTTGGTTAGAAGGGCCAGTGAATCCTTTGACAAAGACTCAACGTGCAGATTACATCGCAATTACTATCAAGCGCATCCTCAAGTTCTTGCAGATGAAGTAACACTGTTCTTTGACTTTAGTTTTTACGTCTGCTTGATTTTGATTGAAGCTTTGTACTAAATTTAAGTATTTTGTGTTTCATTTGAATGTTAGAAGTTAAAAGATGATAGATAGAGGGTAGTTTACCTCCTAGTTAGAACTCTAAAGGTTTGTTGACCTTTAAAGATAAGTAGATATTTATCTTTCGAGTTTTTCTAGGGCCAATGGGTGTTTTGAGGCCCATGTGATATGCACATGGGCTGATCTTATCCACCTTAGGGGTCTAGAGGGTAGGTAAGCATCTTCTCTCTCCCTCTTAGTCGAGTTTTCGGGGAAAAAGTAGTTAGTGTGCTTTTAGAGTGAAGTGTGTGTGTGTGAAGATAGCCGGGAGTTTGATGGGCGAGAACTCTGGTTGGAAGAAATATTTTTAAATAAAATTTTGAAGGTTTCTTTTTCTTTGAGATGCGCTTGTAGAGAGATTATTTTCGCTTGATTTGGAGTTGTGAGCAAAAAGTTACAACCGTGTGAGTGGAGGAGGGTCTGTTGCCACCCAATGAAGAGGAGCAGAGACTCAGGCGGCCACCAAAGTTTGTAGTTTTTGCGTCTTTCTTTGAAAGTTTTAGGAGTTTTAGAACTTTTGTTTAGCTTTGCATAAACTTATTATTCAAGTTGATTAGAGTTGGATTGCAAAAGTTATGAAGGTTTGAAATTGTAAATACCCGAGGCCATCCATTGACAGGGCAGAGGTTTCAACAAGCCATAACTTTTGGACAGTAGTTTAGAATGGTTTGAGATTTGAAAAATCTGTGCACCATTATTATAGCTCTCCAAAAAGCTATTACAATTAAGATTTAGAGTTTTGAAGAAGAAGTTATGAGCGATTGAATTTCTAGAAGGGCGGAACTTTGAACTCACATAACTTTCGGACAGTAGTTTAGAATGATTTGAAATTTAGAGCAGTGTTAGTTATTTATATTAGCTTTCCAGAAAGTTATTATTCTTAGTAGTTGGAGTTTTGAGTCATTTGTGGCACTTGTTTGAAGGTTACAGCCTTGATGGAAATTTTTTCATTGTGTTTTTGAACACTTCTTTTGAGTTTCTTTGTGTTTTTGAACACCTGAAGATTTGAAGACTTGAAGATAAGAAGACATGAAGACTCGTGTGTTGTGGCTTGTGGCTTGTTATTCCTAGCCGGATTTGGAGGCTCGTTGTCTTTATTTTGTTATTCCCAGCCGGATTTGGAGGCTAGTTCTTTTCAATTCTGCTTCGTAAATTTTGTTGCGGCGAAGTGGGGTTGATAACCCACACGGTCGTATTTATATTGTTCTCACCGGTGAGGCGCGATTGCTGGTCACCGTGGGTTTGAATTTTAGGAGCCAATCTTTCGGACGGTTTCAGCTTGTGGTCTGGCCATCCCGTTTTACCCGTCCGAGGCCGTGGGTTCTTATCACCTTACCTTTACCTTTAACCCGTTTAGAGCCACCACATGATAGGCCAACGGGGAGCTGTTTGAAGAGTCAAAGATATAAAGATATGAAGATTTGAAGAACAGAAGAATTGAAGACCTAACTGGACTCTCCTGCCATCTATTCCGGTTGCAGCCAGATTCCCCGTGAATTCTCAAAGCGCTCCCATCTCTACACGACAACGGACCCGCGCAACTATTCGAGCAGCAACCACCGGTTCAGCTCTACTTGGAGGTAAGACTTACAAGGCCTCCGAGTTGGTAGAAGCTCTCCGGGTATGTGGAGGACGTGGATAGGACTTTGGGGCATGTGAGTGGCTTGGTGGGCAATCCACCTAGCCATGGATTGGTGGCAATAGTCAAGGAGAAGATGGGAGGTGCTAGTAATCTCCGCATCATGGAGCAGAAGGTGGACCGGCTCAACCTTGACATGGCGAAGGTGAAGAGTCGGACGTTGGAGGCAGAGAAGGATTGGAACGAGGCGTGTCTCGAAGCCAATGCCTCAGCATCAGCGTTACAGCAGGTGGATGAGGCATTGCACTTTCCAGCGGATGCAGTGTTGAAGGCCAAGATGTTTGATGCCAAGTTGAAAAGAGCTGGCCATATTTCCAGCTAGTGGATAATTGCTTTCATGGTAGAGTAGACGGTGAAGTTGGAGACTACTTATGCTAAGATGAGGATGTTGGTGAGTAACCTCACCCACGTCCTGCCCTAGGTCGTGGAGGATTCTGATGGCGTAGGCAAGGATGACGATTCTGGTTCTCAAGCTGATTCGGAGAGGCAAGACTTGGGTGACCAAGACCTTCCAACGGGGAAGGGTGTGATTGATCTGGATAGCTCGGTTCTGCCCTCACGGACTCTACTTGTGGGAGTCACTGCTTGCTATTCCACTTCAGATATCACCAGACATGTACAAAGCGGGAGGAGCGAGCGCACGAGTGCCACAATGGAGCCTCCGCGCACGACTCTTCCTCGCCAGTTTTCCCTTGGAGACCCCGATCGCACTACACCAACCGTTGCTCCTTTGCAAGGCATGTCTCCTTTTGGGAAGACCACTAGTGAGAGTTCAGCTTACTTGCACCTTCCAGTACGGACTGAGGGCAAGTTGGGACACACCTCCATTCAGGAGGTCTTCATTGGGACTCCGAGCTAGGTACCGGTCCTTCCGGCCCGGTCTCAGCCCCACCATGGCACTATTTCCATGCTACTCACTCCGGATGGCTCGGCTGCCTCGTTGACTTCGATGGAGGCCTTGCCTTGGTCATCCATGGCCAGATCGACACCTTCTTCATCTGCAGATATGTTATCCATCCTAGGGACGCTCGCAAAGGCCGCCGCCAATTCGACTTCGAGCAAGAGCGCGAAGAAGCGGAAGAGGAGGGAAGAGAAGAGAAGACTTGAGGAGTTGACTCGGAAGTAGGGTCAAAATCTTAGTTTGTAGGTCACTGTTCACTCTCGGACTTGGCCCCGGGGGTGAACGTGGATTTGACTTGGTTTTGCCTTGGGATTTGTGTTTAGATGCCTTTGACTTTGCACGTAGAGTTGGTGGGACGGTGGCTGTGCCGTCAAAAGTAGTTAATGCTGCTAGGTTTAGTAGAAGACATCATTTGCTTTGGATGTTTGTATGTGTTTGCTGTAGTATAAGTGAGGAGCCTTTTGACACCTCTCTTCACTGCTTGTTGTGTGTATCTGCTTTCAATTTAATTCTAAACCTACGCTCTCAGAAAACCTTCTGTGGTTGGAGAGCTCGGATTCTATATGACTGTGAGTACCATTTCAAGTAGTCCACTCTTCAAGTCTATACTAACCATCGAAGTCATTGTTTCCTTATTCCATCAAGTAGAGTTAGTCCGGGTGGATGGGAATAATAGGTGAGATGGTTAGATGGTTAGTCGGGCGTGACTCTAACTCTGACATTTGTAATTATTTTCTTGTTCCATCAAGTAGAGTAGTCCGGGTGGATGGGAATAACAGGTGAGATTATAAGTGTTTAGGGGAGGACGAGGGGGAGTGATGGGTGAGGAAGGAGTCTTGATATGTCTTGTGTGACCTATCGGCGACAGGATGTCACCGATTGTGATGATGTATTCTAGGTCCCGGATGCATCAACCTTTGGTCGGATAGGTTGATCCTTAGGAGTGCGACGTTGCTTTAGCATTCGTGCTAAGGACAGAGTAGGACCTGTGGTGACCCCCATGTGCAAATGCTATGCGCCGTTAACGAGGAACTATTCTACAGCTCGGATTATCTTGAGAGGAGGAAGGAGATCCAACTAACCCCTTCTGCGTTGTGATCCATTGGAGTAATAGGAGGAGGACTTCGTTCACTGAAGAAAAGGAGTAGAGTCGCTTGTCCCTTGAGCGGATGGCTTTGTGATACCCACCGGATAATACTCCTTTAGCCGATTCTGAGGGAAAGGAAGGACTAAGAGCTCGGATGGTAGGTAGGTAAATCACGTGCTTGCCACAAGAGTAGTGTTAGACCTTAAGGCCCAAGCCTTATTCCACCTTATGGGAGAAGCCGAGTGAAACCACAACCATCCCAAGTTAGTGAGTAGTAGTGATTGGAGAAACTGTGAGGAAGAATTGTCGTTACCCATGCAAACACTAAAATATCTTTGAATCCATGAACCATCGTTCATGGTGATAAACACTCTCCGGGTACTAAAGTAACTCGGATATCTATAGTGTACATAGTTGTAAAGTCATTCCCGTCCGAAACAAAGGAGGATCCGCAGTCAGGACCGTAGTTAAGACCGCAATAAGGACCGCAGTGAGGTTCCGCGTCGAGGATACCCCCCTCTCTTTTAGTAACGAGGAACGAAGATTTGGTGTAACTAAGCCTAACCCTTGTAGTTTATCTTTCTTTTTCTGTCTTCTTATGTAATTATTGTGGTATGTATAGTATTGTATGGAATTAGGCTTGTTGTTAGTCGTTGTAGTTCACGAGGATTCTCTGTGGAAACGAATACCTTAGGGTATCTTTTGTGTTAAGATGTGAGTACTTGCCCAATGCATACTACCACAACCGCCGTCCGTCGTTCGCCGCGGCCGACCGCACAGCCGTCCGCCTCGCCAACCGCTCCCCCGACCTCGTCCGCTGGTAGATTGACATCCTTCCGTCTCCCACCGGTCATAATCACCATGAGTATAAAGAAAACAGCACATGGAGCCTCACTTCACGTCCGCACGGTGGTCGGCCCTTGGCCGTCCGCGCGGCTGACTGCCTGGTTGTCTGCACGGTGGTCGATCTTTGCCATTTGAGCCCCTCCCTACACTAGTACAAAATTGGAAAAAAAAACCGCACTCGATTTGGAGTTGCGGTTCATTTGACCACGTTGTCGGAACAGTCAGCACTGTTCCTAAATCGAGCTGTCCCGGGTTTTTTGGCCATAACTCCCTCATTTTTGGGAGTTTTGAACATGTAATATGTTTCTAAAATTGTCTTGAAAACACGCTTTCAACGATATAAAGCGCGCAGCGGACGCCCAAGGGTTGACTACACGGCGGTCGGCCAGGCCGTCAGCGGGGCGGACGCCCAAGGACCGAACGATGTGCAGTTGGCAAGGCGGACGGCAGGGGGGACGCCCAAATGGCAAAAACCGATCGCCGAGCGGACGGCGGGTGGCCGACCGCCGTGCGGACAGCTTGGCTGTCGGCCATTCCAATATGCTTGTGATTAGTAAAAGAAGAAAATGAATCAACATTTCTTATGTAGTCTATTTTAAGTAGAACCACTGTTTAAAAGTTCTATTCTTCATATGATTCCAAGCGCATAGGATATTTGGAATGGAATATCCAACTGTATCTGCATAAAATCTTCTAGACATTCCTTTGAGTAATAATGCATATGAGTCTTTTTCCTTATTTAGACTACACGAGTAATGTCAAACTACCCCAAAAAAAAAGTTCTAAACCACTTTTGTGTTGCCAAAGAGCAGAGAGAAGTAGAGGAGAGGGGAGGGAGTTGCTGAAATTTGAGGCTTGGTGGCGTGGTGGCTGTCCGCAAAGCCCTAGGAGCGGACGGCATGGCGGTCGACCACCAAGTGCCGACCGACTGATCTCAAGTCGATTGATCAAGGATGTTCAATTGGCATCGGGTGGAGCGAGACCGTCCGATTAGGCGGGCGCAGTCAAGTGCGTCCGCAATCGAACGACCACGGATGGATGAGAGCGATCGGACGGCTACGATTGATGGTGCCGACCGCGCGGCCATCCGATCGAGCATTATGGCCAAGTCCGTCCGCCATTGGACAGCCTGAGCGATCTCAAGTGAGGTTGGGCGAAGTCCAAGACATGATACTGACTTAGATGAAGATTAATTGTACATGGGCACGTTGTTATGTAGTCTATGTGGATAATGTCTTGGTGCATGAATACTATTCTGTAAATTCCGAAGGTCGTTTTTTAAGATCTTCTAGTGCATGTTTATTTCTACATTGCGGCCATGTCAATGTAAGCAAAGAATATACATTGTATGATACCCGTTTTTAAATAAACTTGATTGATTATTTTTTGTATAAGTGGATGTGTGGAATGAAAAATTTTTATACATTCCAATGTCTCCAACATAGAATTTGAAAGGAGTAATTATTTTTGCAGGGATGTATATAGGGAATTCGGAACTTGGAGAAAGGTGCAAGTGTTTAACGATATGTTCCAAAATCATAATGTCGATAATGTTCTACAAACAATGTGATTACCTTAGCAATGTCTTAAAATATTTCCAAACTCTATACTATTTGGTGTGACAATGTTTGTGTTTCAGATAGAATTGGAAGTTGGGGGTTTGAACCAAGGTTGAACTTTCTAAACACACTTGGAATAAAATAAGAAGCGCAAAAGTTAAAAGACGAAGTGTAGGACCGGTAGAATCAAACTTCCTTGTTCATATGAAAATCCAAATTTCTAATACACAATGCTCTTGAGATTATATTGCCGATTTCGGAATGGTATGGCATCTGAGAATCCGACGACTTCTAAATGGATGAAGTATTCCATTGGAAGAGTTCATCCGCATTTAATGCATCCATTAGTTATCCAATGGACTATTGCCATACCATCTTGGAATGAGCATGTCAAAAAGAAGAGCGTGAAAGCCCTCAAAAGCACTTATTATTGAGATCTCAAAATTTAGAAATACACTACAAGGTCGATCTCATAAGCTTAAAACATTGGATGTGGACTTCTTTTTATTTTAGAATTCCACGATAGAATTATGGAATAGCCCAATAGTGCCGCATTTTAATAAAAGGTACAGGTACAGTCCTAGTGGAAAAAGGTAATGGCTAGATCTTCCATAGTTAGGTATGGCAATGGCATGTATTCCAAAATTTACATATTAAGCGAGATATATTTGGAAAACCAACCACCATCAAAATTTGTATATATCCATGCATGAATTTCATATCGATAAACATGTTATATGGAATATCACTCTTGTACCTATCATGCTACTACTATTGAAGTTTCTTTTTGCACTTTCAAGTTTCTTTTTGAACTTTCATGATAGTCTTGGCTTAATATGTCTTTTATGTCTTTTTGAATTTTTATGATGTCAATTTCGAGCATTAGTTTAGGATCAAATTTTCTGCAAAAATTTGATATACAATGTTAGTTCCTTGCAAGAAAAATCAAAGAGAAATATGAAGGGTGCAAAATATTCAAAAACATTATGGAAGGGATTGGGATTCAAATACTATCATGAATTTTTTTTCGTGGTGAACCTAATTTGTCATAAAATGAGAATCCCATCAGTAAAAAGGATGACATATATCGCATCATATAGTAAAATAAAATTGTAGAGCAGAAACATTAGAAATAGTTTTTTTCAAAATTTTAAGTGTAAAAAGGGTTGTGTATATATTCGAAAATTAGTAATTAGTGTTAAAAGTTCATATCAATTAGTTCAAATAGCTAAAAGACATATTAACCCTTAAACGACAATTCATGGCCTGGGCGGGCAGCCCGAAATTGGATCACGGCATCTTCTGTACTTGGACATCAATGAATAGTGCACTTTTTGAACTTGGGCATCATGAATAAACCAATCAATGATGAGCTTGCAACCTCCTACAAGGTTATCAACCTTATCAACCTACCTACCACAATCCTTTCAAAGCACAAATCACTCATACAAATTGTGATTTGAATTGTAAAATTTCACTTAGTGAATGCATCAAAAGAAGGTGATTAGAATGATATAAAAAAATAAGTGAAAAGTTGAGTACAGGAAGAGCTACAGAGAAGATTCTGTAGAAACCAAGCCCCTCGGGCTGGCTCTGACGTTTAAGGGTTAAGCCAAGAGTTCATTAAAAGTTAGTTAAGATTTGAAGAGGTGCATCCATTTAATGAACGGTTGTGGAAGTTAAAGAAGTTATAATACACACCTCTTTCCAAGAGGTGTCTTCCCCAAAATTTAGATTATAAATAGCATTGGAATTACAATAATTCCACCACTACCACGTTGAAGATTGGAGTGTGTCCTAGCTTTAGAAGCTAGCTTTTGTGGTTGCTATATGTATTTGATTTATGATTAATATATGTGATTATTCATTGTAACACCATATTCGTTATATTGGGAGATTTAGTGACTCCCAAATTAACACATGTAGATAATAAGAGCTAAAGTGCACATCTAAACTCTACAATATGGAGGGATATGAGTTTCCATTAAATTGGGAGGTAATGTTTTCTACAAAAACCCGTAGAAAAATAAGTACTACGGATAACATTACATTACGAATCTAACTATAATATTGAAAAGAAGAACACATTAGTTGACACTTCTTTTATACCACATGTGTTCATTGAATATGAATAGCTAAATATTCACACTCGATCCTACTAACCCGGATTAACACCATGCTCCAATTTAGCTAAAAGTGAGCTAAATGACGGACAAATATCCACTTGTAAGAGAATTAGCTTAACACATTTTGATGAGCCCTTTTTGATTTAAAAGAATTTCAATTCTCCTTGTGGAATTCACATTGGCAAAAAAAATATATAACGAGTTTCAAATGATGGTGCTCAGAAGTGGGAAAAAAATTGCACACACTACATCTTCTCGAACTAAAGTGTCCCCATCACTTAGAGGTGCAATGAACTCAAAAAAGAAACTCCACACACTTTAGCTCCACTTGACCTAAAGTGCGCACCATTACTACGTACACTGAACTAAAAAGAATGGAGAGCTAAAGTGTCAATAAGAAGATTTGCTCACACTTTAGCTCCACTAGAGCTAAAGTGCGACCCAACATTTACTTTCTATCATTCACCATGAAGGCAATTACTGGTATTATTGGTTTCAAGACTAGAAGCAATTTACCACATTGTTATTATAAAAAGAAAATAAAGCATACTGCAAATTATCACCAATACACAAAAAGAATGGAGAGAATATTTCATAGCAATCATTGGCATCACATATTATAGTCATACAGAGTGTAAATTAATGAAATACAAATATCTATAATCCCAGCACCAATGGATCTAACCATACTACATGAAGTATTACGCATCAGAATCTAAAATCTAGGAAAAGGAAATCCATTTATCTAAGTCTATTACGATTCGGAGCTAGCAAGTGCTTCCAAGGAGGCCTTGATAATTGCTACTTGCCCCTTCGGAATTTTTGTAGTTGAATCTTGCACATGACCTCCATCCCTCTTTGAAGACCTAGGTTTCCATGCTGTCAAGATTGAATCGGTACTCTCCCACGTTATGGCTATCCCCTTTTCAATTGTCCAACGAAGGTTGCAATCTGTGTCCCAATCTTTATAGAACTTCATAACATCCCGATCGCGCGATATAGGGCGGAAGAATTGGATACGCACGGTGTTTGGCATATCCGGGTTAGAATTAGGATCTAAAACTGCTTGAGCAATCCAAAATGGGCGCTCGTCCCCATCACAAGGACGCAATGCAACAAAATAGCCAACAGAAAGATCACGACCAACTCTAAAAGAAGGAGGTGGACGATCGCGCCTTTGGCCAACAAAATGCTCATCTTCACGGTACTCCTCACGAACCTCACCCTCCGCTGAGAACTCATCTTCAATGGCATGGGCAATTCGCGTCGTCGGCCAAAAGCCGTCTACCAATGATATCGGCGTATCCATTGGAATAATCAGAGCAGCTCTAACATCACGCCAATAATACGAAAGTGGCTCAAAACGCGATCGGGCTTCAACAGACTCCCGAGATGATTGCTCCCAGTGATCGATGAATCCTGAAAGTCCCTTCACCACCTCATGGAGATGCCGCATCATAGAAGGCTTCAATGCATCAGGTTCTCCACGAGGCCATAAAGATCTTCCTTCACAATCCTCCTTCCACAATTTGATGCCACTACCTTCTCCTCCCTTAGGAAGCCAATCCTCATCATGACAAAGGATTTTATACTTCATTACCGGACAACCACTTGAATCCACATAAAACTTGAACTGATGAGCCTTTGTATGACCCTCCAAAGCTTCATCACCGTCCGCAATCATACCCCCAATGAACTTCTTAAAGTCAGGAACCTCTTGGATGAGATGCGGGATTGTGGGAACACTCTCATTTTTCATAAACGACCTCATGAGCAAAGGAATGGTTGGAAAACTCTCCTTCCTCAGTGTCATACTCCAACGTCCAAATAATGCATCTATATCATCATGTGTATGTCCAACTAGCATAAAATTAACATACACCTCGCGGAAGATGCGTTTTGCAACAAGGAGAGACCAAAAACAGAAAACAAATCTATTTTTGTTATCACCAACTGCATTGTCCATTTGTACATTCAGTATTGGTGGCAAAGGCCTCCCTGGAACTAGGATATCTGGAATCGGCCCTAATGGATCCAAGCACATCTCCGCACCCCGTAATACCGCCGCATACAATGGATGAGAACTAGATTCTGGAAAGAGTTGCCGGGACGATGACTTCGGAGGCGCCTCCAGGTCACGCAATAGTTTTGCGAACGACCCGACCGTGTAATTGGCATCATGGGAGTATAAATCAAGGCCGTAATGGGCGTAACGCTGGTCCACATGACCATGGGCAAGCATACCTGTGATTGCAAGAGGCAACTTCATAAGCCCATCTAGGTGCTTTGTTTTATGTGAAAAAACTGGGGAGGCGGTCTTTGAATGATCCATCTTATCATGCATGATGGTAAGAACCTCCTGGGGCGACGACTTTGATCGAAATCGGTTCAGATAGTACAAGTCCCGATGTGAGAAAGCAGAATCAATGTGAACCTGAATCTTCTTTTGCCATAGCAGTGATGCTTGTGTTCCAGGTTGAGTAAGCTTCTTCTGATCCTGGTATTTGTCACAAGTAGAACAACGGGCAAAGTTGTCTCCACCTTTCTTGGCATAGTACTCAGGGAAGCTCACACGCCGAATCTTACTCAAGCTTGAGGTTGAGATTGGCGGCAATCCACAATCAGCGAGATGATCATCAAGAAGCGGTATCTGATCCTTCCACTTAAAACTTGCAGGGAGGACCTTTGCCACAGCCTTCTCCCCAGATGGGAGAACACGAGACTTGTGAGGCATGTGGTCCGCATGTCTATCGAGAATGGCTCCAAGAGCGGCAGTAGCCACAACCGTATGACCTCTAGGCTTACGCAAACCGGTATTCCCGTGGTGTTGAGCGGCATGACCAGCGGCAGCGTCCTTCGCATTCGGATAGAAAGTACTCGAACTTACACCCATGATTTTCATCCAGGCATGGGCACAAACGTCCACACCCTCTAGGGTCACAACCTTCCTACCCGCAGCGTCTCTATGAAACTGTCTGTGAACGTCGAGTTTGATATGATTTCTGAACTGCACGATGGTCTCACTGTACAAGCACGTCCGAAGGACTCTTATTTTATCTCTAGGGTAGTGTTGAACACAGTTTTGACTGCAACAACTATTGCTCGCAACAACGTTAATGGAAAAAGGGGTCATGAGAAATTCAGCATTCCTGGACACTGTTGGACGTGTATTCCTTGAGGAATTGTCGTACGAACGGTAGCTCCCACCTAGAGGTCTGTTACGCTCAACCAACCAAACATTGTAAATGTCCCGAAGGCAATGATGGAAGAGACTCACACCGTTTAAGAAGACTTGTTGAATAGGCCAGGTCTTAAACGAGTACCTCCACTCATCAGGAGCTTCGTCTAAAACAAAAGTACTGGACACCTGTACTACAACATTCGAATCCCCAAGAGGACCAGAGGAACCTAGAAGTGCACTGGACCGGACATTGCGAACCAACCCCTCCGCAACGCGAACACCCGAACCATTGTGAAGCGAAACAGTCAGCCCGACCCAGAGACGGCGAGGAATAACATCAAACTCAGGAAGGTCTGGATTCACGGGAGCGTCAACATGAACATCGTCGCCCTCTGAAGACGACATCTTGCATTCCAATGAGATACATAATTAAAAATCCTGACAAATAAAAATGGGTAAACGCCTCGTAGGAATAGACATTTATGAAGAAGCATAGGAGGAGGGTAATTGATCTCGAATCGAGGTAAGGTCTGGCGTTTGAAAAAAAAACTATGATTCAAGTGAGCTGACATGGCAGATCATGTAAATTTAGCTCGACTCGAGGTAAACTCATGCGGTATAAGATGACAAGTATAAAATTTCATGCAGTTAGCTGTAAGCCGAATATGAAATTATGTCACCCTTGACAAAGACAACTAAGCCCGACCCGACCTAAATTTATGACTATCAGACTCATTGTTATTTTAACTCGAGTCGAGTTAAACAGAAATAGGACATCAGGTATGTCAGTTTAGCTCGAGTCGAGCTAAACTTTCCTTCAAAAGAAGGTAAGACAATTTAGCTCGACTCGAGCTAAACTATCGATAATAGTATTTATCGACAGTTTAGCTCGAGTCGAGCTAAATTGTACTAGGAAAGAAGGTATGACACTTTAGCTCGACTCGAGCTAAAATGTCAATATAATATTGTAAGACAGTTTAGCTCGAGTCAAGCTAAACTGTCTTACCATCTTTCCAAGGACAGTTTAGCTCGACTCGAGCTAAACTGTCGATAATAATACATATCGACAGTTTAGCTCGAGTCGAGCTAAACTGTCCTTGGAAAGATGGAAAGACAGTTTAGCTCGACTCGAGCTAAACTGTCCTTCCGTGATTTTCGGCGTCTTTTTAGGGATTCATATGGTAAAACTCTTCAGCATATGATCTGAGTCTCTGTGTACTACAACCCAAATCTTCCCGTTAGTCGTCACGAAACTCGCAGTGATGCTTCAAAATCATAGTAGCAACTGGAACCACCGCAAATAACCCTACACAGTGTCACATCCTAATTGCTAGAGACTGTGCACACAGAATGCAAGAAGTACACATTCTGTACCTTATGAAGAAGACAATTGGTGCGTTGTTGCCTCGCGCAAGCGCCCTGCTCAACCGTGCGTAACCTGTAGATGTTACCCTCCTCAACCTCCGACAGTTCTTCTCCCTCCAAGCCTCTCCACAACAACCTTGCACAGCAACCAAAGTGAGAAAGGAAAGAAATGAAGAAAGTTTTCGAGGATCGGCGAGGTCACTCACGGACACACGACCGTTTCAGAATTGGTGGGAGGAAACTTCAGAATTGGCGGGGGGGCTTTTCCACAGCCCCTAAAAAGGTGCAAATTCGAAATCTTAGCGGGCAACAGAATCAACTATTTCCAGGCTGACTAAAATAAGGAAGAGTACATACCTCGAATATACTCGCACATGCGAGTTATATACAAGGTTTTAGAGTAACGCTCAGGGTTTGGGTTAGGATTAGGTTTAGGGTTTAGGGTTAGGGTTTTGGGGTTTAGGATTTAGGCTTTGGTATTCAAGTTCAGGTTTTAGGCTTTGGTATTTAAGTTCAGGTTTTAGGGTTCAGGGTTTAGGGTCCTTGGTTTAGGTGTTATCTTCTGATGTCATTTCATTTCAATATAATAATACTTTGAACATTCAAGATATTGACAATTCAACTAAGGTATAGGGAAATGTCGAGAAGATATTGAGATGATTAGAAATAATTTGTATTACAATCCAAATAGGACTTATCTATTATGTTGAAATCAAAGACGTTAACAAACAAGTAGCATTTTTTTTAAAAACATATTTTATGTGCACGTGTATTTTTAGCAAAAATTTATGTATTCAAACATGCTTTGGACATCATTTCTTTGGGGTTTTAAAAATGTGCATCATGTTACTATTTTGTCATCAATCTAGAATGTGCATTCTTTGGCAAGAATCCCAAGTGTCTCCATGGTCTGGATTTGGAATTGAAATTGGTTACTAATATTTTGAATTAAAATATCTTATATTTGAGTTCGCATTGCATTATCATGAGTTTAGGGTGTGGCAGTCTAAGCATGACATGAAAGATGGAAGAATTCTTGACCATACACAATTTATTTCATGTTTTGACGTGAAATTAAAGACTTTGTCATTTGTAACACAGAGAGAGTGGAACAATATTAAAAGATTTCAACAAGGAACGGAGAGACCTCCTCATGACAAAAAAAGGATAATCAAAATATAAAATATAACTAATACAAAGTGTATCACTTAGTGCATCAGGCATAATTTAATGTTCATAATGTAAGTAATTTTGAATTTATTGATACATGCAAAAATGGAATAATTAGTTTTTGAGCACGTTCTAGTGGTTGCAAATTATTTTTGAAATTCTCAAAATTTTGTAGAAGGATGATAAAAGTCATGAGGCATAATTATATTTTCTCAATGAACGTCTTCAATAAAAGTTATGCGAGCCAAAAGAGAAACTTCTCGATTGCCGGCACGTCGAGCGACCTGAAAAACGTTTTGCTATGACTCAGTATGGAATGTGATATTTTGAATACATAGAAGTAATATTAGAACGAATGATATTGTGGATAAACATGTTATTCTTCTAGTGAAAAATAAGATTACATCCCAATTCATACATTTTCACACATTGTCACATATTATTGATTTAGGGTACCAAGAATACTTAGACTTCATATCCACTAAAGACTAGGGGATCGTCATATTTTTTTGCTTTTTAATATTACTATTGGAGATTTAGATCCACATATTTTGAAAACCCTTTTAAAATTCAAAAGATTACGATTTCACTTGTGAAATACTTAACCATAAAGAGAAGTACGGAGTTCAAAATGATTGTTTGTAGAAGTGGATATACACATTGCACATACATCAGCTCGATTTTTAGCAAAGGTGATCACCATCACTTTGTGCAATGAACCAAAAGGAGTGTGTGCACACACTTTAGCTCCAGTAGCGCTAACGTGTGCCTCATCACTGGGTGCAGTGAATTAAAAAGAAAATATGCACAGTTTAGATCTACTAGCGCTAAATTGTGCACCATCACTAAATGGAGTAGATTAGAAAGCAAAAATGCACTATGTAGCTCCAATATACAGAAGATGGCTTCTAGAGAAGTGGACACTAATTAGGAATCCATACAGTAATTGTAAAATGAACAATAAGTGTAGTGTCAAAACTATACATCACCCAATGTCAACTACTACTTTAAATGTCAATCCTAGTAAATAGTGGAACATAAAGTTTTTTACTTGTGGACAATTAGTTTAGGAAACCATAATCATGGTTTGATTACATCTTGAGCATCATAGTAAGGAAGGTTTGAGTGCATGTAGAAAAGCAAGAATTTGCAAGAAAGAGCTTGGGAATAATCGGATGTAGGTATGGAGCAAACGAAAAATATCAAAAATTGGACAAAGTAGAATGTAAAATATGGAGGGAAAATGAAACTGCAAGTAGAAGATTGGAAATATAAGAACATTCTTCTGGAAACGAAAATGAGAAAAGAAAGGAATATTGGAAAAGGAAAAAACTTAAACATACAATAAATATAGAAATACAAGTAAAATACTCATTAGATATCCATCACATATTATAACACCATACTCATTTTATTGGGAGATTTCCAGGATTTTGAAAGTTGTGAACGGTTTTTCCAATACATTTTTTTGGTGCACATTCAGCTCGACTCAAGCTGAATATGTACCCATATTGTAGATATTGGACAAATTGCATTGTGCAAATTTACTAAATATTTGCATATTTAGGTCATTCTCAAGCTTCAAATATTATTTTGGGAGGCTCCCAATCTTCCAATATAATGAATATGGTGTTTTATGCATTCAATGTGCATTACATATTCAGTAAATATTCATTAAATACTTATTGATTATTCAACTACACATTAATTTTACATTAGAAATTTATGCACTATTCATTATCTATTCATTAATAGTGCATTAAATACTCTATAAATAATCATTAAATATACAAATATTAATTAAACTATCCTAAAATATACTTTTAAAACTTCAAACATTCATTAAGTAAAATTTAAATATTCTTTAATTGTGCATAGAAGTTTTAGATATACAAATATACATGAAGTATCCTATAAAAAATCATTACAAAGTCATTAGTTATTGGCTAATTATATGATTACACATTAAATATTCATTTGGATAATATTAAAAAATATTAAAAAAATGCAAGAGATGGGAATGAGAATAGTTGTGGATAAGACGATAAGAAATTGAGGTTGAAGATGAGACGAAGAATAAATGCATGGCGTTCGGTAGGTATAACATATTGAGCTTATACAATTTATCAAGTATCAAAATTGTGTGCCAGGGAAGAGTTTTGATAGAGGGCTATTACAAAATGAACTGTAGTAGGTGAACAAATGAGGGATAATATTCATGACAATGGTGGCTAAAACTAGTTGCCAACTTGTTGACTAATCATACTACTAAAATCATAATCCACGCAGTGAACCACGTAGTCAACCGTGCGGTGAACTACATAAACAGTGCAGTCAAACGCGCAGTTAATTGCGTAGTCAACCGTGCAGTGAACCATGTTACCTTTTAATTATTTATAGTTTGTATTATAAAAATGACATTATAGTGGTTGGACATATGCGTTGCAAAGCAAGCGCCAATTGCTAGGAACGGTGTAGCCAACCGCACAGTGAATCATGTTACCTTTTCTTTAATATAGTTTGTAATATAAAACCACGCAATGAAGTTGGAGTTGTGATCTTGGAGGTTGGCATACAAAGTTGGAGTTGCAAAATTGCATATTCGAGTTGTGGAGATTGAAATTACAAGTTTTGAGGTGAGATTGCAAGTTTTGAGATTGTAATTGCAAATTGAGTTTGTGGGTGTATAAAATTGAGATTGTAATTGCAAGTTGAGTTTGTGGGTGTGTGAAATTTGCATTTGTGTGTTGCAATTTGTGCTTACCCAAAATAAATTTGAAACTCTTAATTACAAATTTGACGTTCATAACCTTTTTGAAATTCCATGTTAAAATGCAAAAAAATCTAAAACGTAATTAATTTTTTTCTATTCTATTCTATTACATTATTAAAATTCATGCATAGGTTTCAAAGATATATTTATATTTTATGTAGATTGTTGTTACCTTTCTTTTTTTAATATTTTGTGATTTAAAAACTACATGAAAATGGTTGAACTAATGTGTTGCAACGCAAGCGCCAATTGCTAGTAGTGTACTAGAAATAGAGAATCTCCACCGGGGCCGAGGGACCGGGATGCGAGAATAAACACGGTAAAGCCCACTCCGTGAGGCCTAGGCCGGTGTATCGGCCCACTGGAGTGGCGGCGCCGGTTCTTCTAAACAATAAATTTACAGAAAGTACAGGGGAGACTAAAATTCCCCGGGAGCATGTGTTCAATCATGTAATTACACGAGGGAATTAAAAAAAATCAATAAAAACCCCAAAACAAATTAGCCTACTATGGCGTAAGTGTTGGGCGCTGGCGTTCCCTCACAGTGGCCAATTCGGGGACGGTGCGGGGGGAAAAGGGTAAACCCCCCTCCCTTCATCTCAAACTTGGGCACCTTCCCGTTGGCGTGGAAAATTCCCCGTCAGGGGTGGAGATGCTCTAACTACTGGATTTGTACCGTTAAAGTAAAAGCAAAATGAAGTGAAAAGTAAAGAAAAAATTCACACTTTAGCTCTATTAGAGCTAAAGTGTGCACCATCAGGAAATGTAGGAAACTAAAAAGAAAATATGCACACTTTAGCTCCAATAGAGCTAAAGTGTGCACCGACATTTATTTTATAATTATACAATTGCAAGATGTGGTCTTAACATACTTAATGTCAGTTCGATTCTCAAAGTATATAATATCAAACTCATAAATAATCAAAACGTGAATTCAAAGTAATAGAATCTTAAAATTGTAGCTTTAAAACTCTCTTAAGTGTGCTTCACCTAATAATTGGTGTAGGAGGAACTTATATACATCGATGGTAATGAATTTACTCCTTCTCCAATGCAGAAATTGAAATCGAGTCAAGTGAAAGCCAACTGATCCACTGAAAGCATGACAGAAAACTAAACACTATAATTCTATTTGTAACAGTAAACACTATAATCGTTCACTTCCGTCCAATCCAAGTTTGTGTATTATTGAGAAAATGCCAATTTAGAAGTTTTAATTGAGATCATACGAATGAAATTGGAAATAATCACATTTCTTTTGCTATCTGTTCGTTGCCCCAGAATATGCAAAATTGTAGTGTTAATGGCCAAGAAAAATTGCGTAGGAAATTTACGAGTACAGAAATACAACACGCGCGTAATATCTAGAACTTACATTAGAAAGATTAAAATGGCTTCTTGAAACTCCGGGTATCAATAATTAAGGTGAATAATTTGTGGTGCATCCATCTAAAATATCCGAGGGTCTCACCCGAATATCACGAAGGGTATCCCGAGGGTATCTCGGGAGCACCACACGGCCACAGGGTTTCGACCCTCACGACTTTAGGTGCCCCCGAAGGTACCCTAGAAACTCCTGGCGCTCGCATTTTCTCTTCCTTTTCGTTGCTGTGAGTTTTGTGTGTGTCCGTGTACGTTCTTGTTTTGTGAGGGTTGTGCGTTTATGCGTTGGTTCGTCGTGGTTTTGTGTGTGTTTGTCTAGGCGTTGTTGTTTTCTGAGGCGAGTTTGCGGTTTGTGTTGGTTTCGTAATGTTCAGGGTCTGTTATGTTTGTGTATATTGTACTGCTGCGTTTAGGCTTTCGTGCGTTTAGGCTTTCGTGGACGTTAGGGTTTCCTGCAGATAGGGTTTGTAGGACGTGTGATTCTTAATTGTGTGAGTTCGTGTCCACTGCAGCGCTGGAGTTTAGGGCTGTTTGTGTGAGATTGTGAGGGTTTCTGTGAGTTTCTGTGAGTTTGTGAGTTTGTGTGAGTTTCTAGGAGTTTCTGTGAATGTGTGAGTTTCTAGGAGTTTCTGTGAGTGTCTGTGAGTTTCTGCGAGTTTCTGTGAGCACGTACAGTCTGAAACGGCGGTGCTCGGAGGATTGACGTGAAGAAGGAACAAGACTTGCAGCTTTTTCAGTCGGATTTCATAGTTTTAAAGGTAACTGCACTCATTCAGACTTGCATTTCTTTTGATATTTGTGTAGTTTTGCTTTAGATATGATGTATTGAAACAGTATGATAGCATTGCTTTTGATGTATGTGTGAGAAGGTAGATGAGATTGTGTATTCAATGTGGTGGTTTGAATGTGGTAGTTTGAATGTGGTGGTTTGTGGTGGTTTGTGGTTATTTGTCGTGGTTTGTGCTAGTTTAAATGTGCTGGTTTGTGCTAGTTTAGATGTGCACATTGAATTCAATGTCGTGGTTTCAATTGCTAAATTCAATGTGCTGAATTCAATGTGTTAATTTCAATGTGCTCATTTGAAAGTGCTGATTTCATTGTGAATGATTTCAATGTGTTGGTTTCCATGTGCTACTTTGTTTGATTTTGTGTGTGTGGGTTTGTTATTGTTGTTGCAGGACTTCTAGTTCCAGCAGAATTTGTCTGGGATTCAGGTTCATAATCAATGGCTGAAAGGTAAAAGCCATGCTCTCACCCAGGAGCCCTAAACCCTACGCCTTCAATATCATATAACGAAAGACGGATCTGCACAAACTGCAATAAATAAGCTCTTCAATGAACACAGTTTAGCTCGAGTCGAGCTAAACTGGGACATCGATATTGCACTACTGTCCACACTTTAGCTCGACTCGGGCTAAAGTGGGCTTCCACTGTGCAAAATGGGCCACACTTTAGCTCGACTCGAGCTAAAGTGGGGCCACCACTGAGCAATATGGCCCACACTTTAGCTCGAGTCGAGCTAAAGTGAGATCCCCCGTGTGCTCTTGTGGCTGCATTAACCTGGACTCGAGATAAAGTGCGCTCTCCAGTGCTCTTTAGGCTACATTTAAACTCGACTCGAGGTAAACTATGGCCAATGAAGCACACTGGAGAGGGCACTTTAGCTCGACTCGAGCTAAAGTGTGATCAATAGTTCACAATGGACACCCTGTAAAGCTTGAGTCGAACAGAAATGTTCGACTTAATACGTCTATGGTTGCGCCAAAGCCGGCTACAGAAACAGTAATCAGAATGACTACTTTCAAACTCTCGGTCTGAAAAATGTCATGGCCTTCCAGTAAAGCCAACACACTTTACCTCGAATCGAGCTAAAGTGTATGACAATAAACTTAAACAACTCAAACACAACAACACTCGGACTTTAAACACTCCAAAGGTATAGTAAACCAATGATATCGACGACCCAACTCATGTCCACTTCTCGTTAAATTCTCACATGTGTGCAAGAACTTCAGTCACGCTTCAACCACTTGCGGACCTCAAAGAGTGAGGTTCGTGAGTGATTTAAGGGTGAACTGAAGCTCTTTCGCAGTTCTGAGAGTTAAACGAGAAGTAGCCATGATTTGAAAATAGATGTATAGGAAATTCGTTTGAATGAATATTGTAAGTGTCAGAACTGTTCAGCTATGCAATCCATGCATGAGCACCTTAGCTCGAGTCGAGCTAAATATGAAGCTAAAACTTGAATACAACATTGATACATTGGTGTAATTGCAGTCTCCTAACTCAACTCACGTCTACTTTTCGTTCACCTCTCATAAATCGTGCAAGAGCTTCAGTCCCGCTTCAACCACTTGAGAACCTCAAAGAGTGAGGTTCGTGAGTGATTTGAGCGTGACCTGAAGCTCTTTCACAGTTCTGAGAGTTGAACGAGAAGCAGGCATGAGTTGATTGTAAGCGTCTAAGCGAACGGTCAAATTGACTAGATTTTCTTGCAGAGCATTATTTACATACTTGTATTTAGTTACGCATTAACTCGAGTCGAGCTAATGTGTGACCTCGCCATCCTATTCGGATGATTATTAAAACAATCTAATATTTGTGCTCCGTTTCGTGTTTGTACAGATCTGAGAGGGACAGGATGGTGTCTCAACTGCAGCACTTCTTCCAGCCAAAGCCTGTCGACATTGACGATGACGATGGAGACGACAACAACCACTTAGATTGTTGGGAGCTCAAGGATCCTTCGATGACACTGAAGTGGACGCTGCTGTGGGCCCCCTACACTGAGAATCTAGTGTTTGGTCAGACCTTCGCTGGTGATATCCACGAACCCCAGCACATCGACTTCAAGACCAAAATCATTGATGTAGTCCACGAAGATAACGATATAGTGAAGTTGTCGTGTGAGACAACCACTGAGTCTATCGATCCTTATATGTTCACTATTGTAGTGAACAATACTTCGTCTCCCTTCTGTATCTTCGACTTAGTCAGTTCTCTGAGGGGGTCACAGTTTGATGACATAGTGGCTCAGGTCGACCAGGAAATCTCCCAAAAGAAATGGGAGACTAGTAGTGGTCAGCCGCTGAAAGCAAAGGCTGTCGCGAACAAACTCCGCGTCATTCTTTCCAGAATGAGTACTTTTGCCGCTCTTGAGAAGGCGAAATTAATCGCGTCTAGGCGCCCAATAGAACTTTCGGTAGTTTCTGGTGCCGTAACAGGTAGCCAGAATATAAGTCAAGCATCGGTACCGGTAAGAACTCCAGGTGCAAGAGCAAGTCGAAGCACCCTGCGCAACCCGCTGTCCGCGTCTCCCGTCAAGAAGCGCTCAGCTGCCAAGAAGCCGGAGACTTCTTCCAGGAAGAAGACGAAACTCGTTTCAGAGGAAGAGTTGGCCAATTCGATGGCCTCTGCACTGTTGGAACTCCCTTCGGCGCTCGGGTTCGGAGAGGTAACAGACTACACCAACGTCCAACAGATATATCAGAAATTCTGGACGGAGTGTCAGAGCTGTTTTTTCCAAGGAGACAGAGAGATGAAGATCGAGCTTGATGTGATGAGGCTACATAATGCACCGCCGGAGTGGACGATCCGTGCATTCGAACCTCGCGGTATGGAGGAGTTGAAGCATTACTACCTCGAAATGCCGGACAAGACGCAGAAGCAGACTCTCTGCGTCATGCCCAAGCTCGATCATATGCCAACAAAGGTTGAGGAGCTCAGCGACTGCAACTTCTATATCATCAACGGCCAGCACAGCGTTGCTGCATCAAAGTCGATGATAAACGGCAACGTACCGGAGGTTATGAGAAGGCACTTCCGAACATGGCAGTGTTACATTGTCTGCACGGAGGACCCTGAGAAGCTGCGGAAGATTTCCGCGTATTATAATCGCGTAAATCACTTGGTCCAATTCAAGCCGACGTGGGCAACAAATATCCTTGGCTCTCGCGCGTTGTGGATCCAAGCTGGAAGACCGATGCCGAAGCACTCCACCGCAGGCATTCACGGGTCCCATAGATCAGGTCGGAGAACGGCAGTGGAGATTGCCAATGATAAGAAGTTTGAGGTAATTAATCTTAACCAAGGTCATGCACTTTAGCTCGACTCGAGGTAACTTCTGTGCTTGTCCTTCTTAGTATAGTTCTGTATACAGATTCAAGCACTTAGAGTGTTGTAGAGCCAAAATGACAAAAATAGATTTTTTCCGAAAATTAAGTGTAAAAAGGATTGTAGATATATGGAGAATTAGATAATTAATGATTAAGTTTACACTAAGTAGTTAATTAATTGAAAAGTACCTATTCATATCCAAGAATATGGAAATAATGGGAAAAGGGTTGAACTCACACCCTTCGGGTAGAGTGTACCTTTTCATGAATGGATATGAAGAGATGTGAAGATTTAGTGGAATTAATCTTAATGGTTAATACTACTAGGGAAAACCTCTTTCCAAGAGTTGTACCTCTTGGATGTTGAGTAGAATGACTAGCTTGAATTTTTAGCATTCTTGGCCATTACCATAGAAATTCCTTGGAGGAAGATTGGAGTGAGCCCTAGCTTTAGGTGAAAGAGCTAGTTGATGACTCTTAATGTTGTAAGAGTATTTAATTTTATATATGAATATATAATTGTTATTGAATTTGCATATGTAGAGTCTTGTGACTTGAGTCATATGTATAATTGCAATATTATGTGAACTTCATTGCATAAATTTGACATTGTGTGTTGTAAATGCAATTGCATGCATTAGGTATTAATTGTGGATAAAATTCTTATGCATGAATGCATTGTATATTTATTCTTCATGGAATAAGTTAGGGAAATACCCTAACTACTAAGGTCGTGGGTGTGACCTTGTGTGTGTGTGTGTTGGAGCATTAATCATGAGTGTGAAGATTAATGGAGATAATGTGAAATTAAGTGACTTAGTGCATGAGATGTGTGATGCATAAGTACTTAATAAGATCTCGAGTGTGAGTGAGCATAACTTGAGTATCATAAGAATAAGAGTGGAGTTTTTATTCATGTTAATGCAATTTATGCAATAAACATCAAGAGTGGCATACCTTGATGCATGGCAAGAGTGTCATATTATGCATACAAAAAATTGGCATTAAGTCTAACCTTAATAGAAGGGATTCTCTAAGGTAGACTAAGTTGTGAGTATTTAAGAATCTATCATAAGAGAGAAAATAAAGAACAAATCCCAAAGAAAGACTTAAGAAGAAAACATAGAAACTTAAGAATCTTAAGTCCAAGTTTGGATACATAAGCTTATGAGGAGTGAGACCTTAAGTACCATGAGACCCTTAAGTTTAAGGGCTTGGACTTAAAGGTTCGTATGAGTGAGAATACGGGACAATATTGGCATTCAGTGAGATGCACTCCCGGTTCTGGAAGTCTTAAAGACAGAAACTTAAGAACACTGTAGGACTGAATTGGTCTAGACAGTGCAGGTTCTTAAGAATCAGTCCTAAGTAAGAAAAGAAGTGCTTAAGAACTCAAGGACAGAAACTGTGTTCTTAAGAACATGGACCCGACTAAGAGAGAAGCCTTAAGTAAAATTCAGACATCTTAAAGACTAAGTGGTACGAGTAAGTGTGGAACACCGTGGTCTTTAAGGGATAATTGTGGGTAAGAGAACTTAAGTGGAGACTTAAGAGGTGAACCCTTTAAGACTTAAGTTAACTTGTGTATGGGATTTTTGAGACTAACCATTGTCTTAAGAACGTGATCACGTGGACCCAGTGGACGGACGTGAAAAGTGGAGCGTTTTTGCATGAGGTAAGAATTTGAATTCTTTAAGATTGTAATTAAAGAACCCATGCAATGAGACTTAATGGAAACTTCCATTAGCCCAGTGTGGCAAGTGTTTAAGGATTAGTGGCATAAGCACAATCTTAAAAGGACTAATGTTCCGTCTTAAGGCACGAGAGATCCTTGGGGTTTAGACTTTGTTTGTGGATCCCTTAAGAGTAATGCTAACAGCCCTAATTTCCTAGAAATAGATAGATAACCTTAAGAATTAACCAAAAAGATAGCTTTAACGACACAATTAATCTCCAATTACTTAAAACTAGGCGTATGATCATCCCCGTAACGAATCCTATGAGGTGTGGGTACACTTGGGTGTTTTATTAGAGTGGTGAAAAATCACTCCACATTTTTTTGGCGACCATGCTGGGGATGGTACCGTCAAGTTTTTTTAAGTAATTTTAATTAGGAAAGCTGTCAAACTTAAGTCAATTACTTAAGTAAACTATCATAGCATTTAGTTTTATGTGAAGTTATAAACTCTGAAAAACATTATTTAAAAAAATAAAAAAAATTAAAAATTAAAAAATTAAAAAATTAAAATTTGTAAAGAGTGAAGACATGTTGTTACAACATGTCTACTTTTCCATGGGAGGTTTCTGAAGAAACTTTGAGTGACTTCTTTAGTGGTCCATATTTGTTTAGCGCCCTTTATCGTGTCTATAGAGGTGCGTATTACGGACAAGGATTTCAATTTTATGGGGCTCACCTAAAAATTGATCAATCATTTAATGAAAAATTTGAACAACTACCCTTAGAAATTAAACAATTAATTTTAAACAAAGTGTGGAATAAGGGTGAGGGTTTTAATGAAGTAATTGTCAAGAAAAAGACTTTATATTTAAAATATCAACTACACTACCTTTTTGCTCAATATGGTAGATTGAAACTTCAAACACAACCATTAATTTCTAGAGGCTTAGGGGCTTGGAACGGATACAAGTTTAATCAAGAAACTTATATCTTTGTTTATAGTAAACAAAACTTAGAGAGCAAAGTATTCTTTCCTGACTTCTTATCTAAAGATCCAGAAGTTCCCGTGAGTGTAGCCTTTGATTTATTATGTATTTAAAAAATGAGTTCCTCAAATGAAACTTTTAAGGAACAACGGACAAGGTTGAAAAGATTGTTAATAATTTATTCTAAAATTCAATACAATGAAGGGAAATTATTTAGACTTTTGGGGACAGAAATAGAACGTATTAAAGACAACAACCAACATTCCATTAATAGAAAAAAAATCATCAATACTTTCTTACAAAAATTCAATTACCCAAGAGAATTAATAATAGAACCATTGTCACGAGAATTTAAGATAGAACCATTTACCCTGACTGATTGGCGTCACTATTGTTACCTCAATGGAGCAAATGAGAAAAATTGAACGCCTAAATTCTAAAAGTGAAAGAAATAAGTCCCTTAAATTCTTATATGCAAGAATAGCTTATTATGAAACTTTCATTAGTCAGGATAGGAAATATTTGGATATAGTAGAAACTAAAATAGAGAGATTGATTGAACAAGCAAAAGAATGGTTGAGTGAACTTGAGATAGCGGAATTGTTGGCATATTTAGGTTACCCCATAAATAAAGAGAAGGAATTAAACCTATCCATGGAGGCTCTCCACCTTTGTTCAAGTTAAAATTCTTTATAATTCCTTGAAATACCATACAAGTACCCCAATGACAAAATGAACCGAGAGAGTGATCCTTTATGTACCCCAGTTAATGGTGGGAAAATAATTAGGAGATTAATCACTACAATTTGTGCGTATCACCGTATAGGACCTTATGATGGGGAATATTTGAAAATAGCCGAAAGTGAGATAGACCTTTTAATAGGTATAGCCAGTGAATGGTTGGGAGAAAATGAAATGGGAGCCTTATTAACTATGTATAAGTATCCACGAAACATTGCATGGGAAGTTGAGGGAATGAAGCTTACGGAGGAAGCAATTTATCTTTGTTTAAATTAAAAATTTAAAAATTAAGTTCAGAATAAGGATAAAAATAAAAAACCTATGGGGATTATTAATGTCAGGAAAAGACAAAGAGAAAAGAGAGAAACAAAAAGTCGAGAGAGCTCAACGTTATAAGAAAAGGGTAGAGAGGAAACAACCAACTATAGTGTTAGGAGTACATAATCCTACCTTTAACACTGTTACAACTCCTTCTCCCTTCAAACTAGATGAGGAAATAGAAATAGCCTTAGAAAAGGCATTGAGACAAACAAAAAGGGAGACAACATATAAAACACTACCCGATCCTCCAAATTCTCCTCAGTCAGACACAAAGACACCACAATTTACCCCACAAGAGTTAGTATTTGCAGCCTTAAAAAATCCTAGGAAGAAATACATAGGAAAAAAAAAAGATAAAAAATATACGAGTCACTCTTGTTGTTCTAGTAGCCCGGAAGAAGTAAATTGGGAGACCCAAAGTGAGAAGGTTTGGTCTAAATCCTTTGAAAAGGAAGGATCCTCAGAAGAGGAAGAAGTGGATGAAAAACCTAACATTCATGATCAACAACTTGATGAGTTAGAGCGATTGTTTAGAACCCCCATACCCCAATCTTTAATAAATCGTACATATGAAGTAGGTAACTCCTCAGACCAAACAAACTTTGAAACTCCCTATCCAAGTCCTTTTGCCCAAGAATTTGAGTCAATACCAATATTTACTCATAGTGAAGCAAAAGAATCTATTGACCATTTTTTGAATGATAGACCATTGGAAAATGAAGAAGAAAAGCATAAGTTTCGTAAGGAGTTATTAGAAGCTTTTAGTCAAATTCTTAGACCTACCACTTTAAACTTTGACATACAAGAAGAGATTGACCAAATTAGTGTAGAAGGAGCGGAATTTAAATATAATCCTATTAAAGAGGAAAAGTTAGATGTAGGTGAGCAAAGTGAGCCTAAAGAAGGTGAAAGTTTATTTAATAGTGAAAGTAAAGAAAAAGAGCACTTAGAACCACCAGTGCGAGAAGAGAGTCCAGCTGGACTTCCCTCACATACTTCTGGGAGGACTTCTCCTTTTGACTCTTCTTCTGCTAGTTCTACCTCTAGCAGGTCCTCATCATCCTCACCACCTTCAACCCCTCCTACTCCAGACGACCCTTTTGTTAATCCCCTTGCTATGGCGCATCATAGGATGCTTAATATAGCTCCATTTCCCATATTCTATGGTGACTTGGGAGAAGATCCAGATTCCTACTTGGAAAAATTTCAAGTAGTAGCAATAGCTAATAATTTAGCAATTGATAAGTACATCACTAGTTTTCCTGGTAATTTACTAGGGGAAGCTCAGAGGTGGTATGCGGCATTAGATCCTCAACCAATAAACTGGGATGCTTTAAAAGAAGCATTTTTGACCAGGTTCAGACCCCAGTCTTATCATAATACTTTGCAGGATCAGTTACAAAGTTTTCAAATGTATCCAACAGAAACTATAGCCGGATATTATACTCGGCTTAGAAACTTATTGAATAGATGGCGAGATCATAATATGCCAGAAGCATGGATCACTAATACCTTTACCAGAGGTTTATTAGATCCTATGTGTATATACCAGGTTAAACTTTCCAACCCGGCAAATTTAAATGCAGCATATGAAGCTGCTAGAAATTGGGAAGCTGCTATGCAGCGATCTAATATGTTGTTACAAACAAAAAGAATTCCATATCAGGATCCATATCTTTTACCTGTATCTACTCAATATGGGATGGATAATAGTGGAAGAGATTATTATCCTAGGTCAATATCCAGTCAACCCCAATTAACTATACAAGGACCACCTCATCCTAGAGAGCAACAACTTGCGTTGATGCTTCCTAGTCATGAGGAAAATGAGCTACAAGCCTTACAAAAACAATTTAGAGAATTGTCAGTCCAAGTTAATGAAGGTAGAAATAAGCGACCTAAGGCTACTAATCAACGAACTAATATTTGGTGTAGTAATTGTAAGGGACATGGACACTTGGCCACCGAGTGTAAATATCCAATAGGAGGAACACCTAAGCTTAAATGTGCTTATTGCGGTGCTAAGGGCCATGATATAACTACTTGTAGAAATATCAAGGAAGTAAAGGCCCTAGTACAAGAGCAACCTTCTCAAAATAATAACCAAAAACAACCTTATAGAATTACATCCAAACAACCTTTTACAAGACCAGGAAACAATAATAACCATCCGAGAGGAAATAATGGTTATAGTCAACACCAAGTTTGGAGAGGACCTAACCAAGATAGAAACAAAGAAGTAGTATGTTATAGATGTGGAGAGCCAGGTCATTATTCTAGGGAATGCACAAATGCACGTCAACAAGTTGGTTTTAATCCCTTATGTGGAAGATGTGGGCAAACGGGGCATGTTTCTACCTTTTGCACAGCCATAATTACTGAGTTTCCTAATGTTAGGAAACAAGTTCAAATTCAAGAAGTAGAGTCTTCTAATACTAGAAATGTAAACTATATGGCAATTGATACACCTCAAGATGTCTTTATCACGAGATCACAAGCCAAGAAGGCCCTTGAAAAAGAACCCGTTAGTAGTTCAGAGAGTGATTATAGCAAAGTAAAACTTAATCCTGTGCTTGCTAGAGATATGCCAACTATACTAAAAAGACCAGAAATTCTTAAACCATCACCACAAATAATAGAAATAACAAATAGTGATTCTCAGGAAAATCCTACTCAAGTACCTATAACACCTTCTTCGCCAGAAAAAATTGTACCTATAATTCCAAATGTGGAAAAACCAAGTACTTCCATGAAACCGTTGGAACAACCTACTTTTTATAAGCCTTCAAAAAAGATAATGAAAGAATCATCTATGTCTTTAAAAAAGAGAAAACATAATAGAATTATGAGATTAGCAGTGGGTATGCATCCATATGATATTCTCACAGATTTAGATAGATTACAACCTCAAATTTCTTTGAGACAATTACTTGCATTGTCACCTTATTGTAAGAATGAGTTAACCTCTTCTCTAATTAGAAAGAGAGCAAAAATACAAGAAGAGGACAATGTTAAAAAAACTAAACAAAAAATAAATAAGGAAACAAGTAAATCTCAACCCGAAATTGTGAACGTTCATGATATCTCTCTAGATCCAGGTGCACCTACAGTCGATGTAATTATAGATGGAACTTTAATTGATGGAGTCCAAATTGATAGTGGGAGTAGTGTCAACCTTATGAGTGTTGATACTATGGAAGAGTTAGGCATAACTACCATAGCACCTACTCCTATTATTTTAAGAATGGCCGATCAAAGTAGAGTCAAACCTTTGGGAAAATTGATACAATTAAATACAATAATTGGTGGAATTAATTATAAAATTGACTATATTGTCTTTAAGGTGAGTGAGTCTATTTCCACATATCCTATTCTCCTTGGCAGACCTTGGTTGTCATTAGCTAAAGCCAAGGACGATTGGGGCAAGGGAACTTTGACAATTGGGAAGGGCAAAAGTAAAATTATTCTTCCCATGTTTCCTGCAAACTATCATGGTGAGACTCAAGATGATGCTTCAGATTGGACTACTAATCCCAACTCAGAATCTGAGCCTGAAGATACTAATGTTATCCAGGACATGCCTACGTTTAAAGGCTTAGGTCCTGGAGAGTATTTTGTCCCTCCCAGTCAAGTTGATGACTCGGATGCAGCTATTGAAGCATGGCAAAATGCTCCTATTTTTAACATTACTACTGAGGGAGAGTCAGATAAAGGAATTCCTTATGTGTCAGACTCGGATGAGTTGCTAGGTGATAAGAAAACACCTAATGTTCGACCTTTAGTAAAAAATACTATCGAAATAAATTTAGGCACTACGGATGATCCTAAGCCTATTAAAATATATGATGAATTAAGTTCTAAAGAATATGAAGAATGGTTGGAATTCTTTAAGAAGGAGAAAGACGCCTTTGCTTGGACTTATAAAGACTTGAAAGGCATACCTCCTCATGTTTGTCAACATCGAATTATCCTAGAAGCGGATGCTAAACCTATTAGGCAAAGGCAATATAGGATGAACCCAAAGTATTCTCTAATGGTTAAAGAGGAAATTGATAAATTACTGGAGTGTAATTTCATTTATCCCGTGCCATTTAGTGAGTGGGTGTCACCTATTGTCATAGTACCTAAAAAGAATGGTAAGATCCGTATTTGTCAGGATTTTCGACAGTTGAATAAAGCCACTAAGAAAGATTTCTTTCCTTTACCATTTTCTGATGCAGTCCTAGATGGTATAGCGGGTCATGAATGTTATTCCTTCCTTGATGGATTCTCGGGTTATAATCAAGTGCAGATTGCCCCAGAAGATAAACCATTGACCACTTTCACTACGGACTGGGGGACTTTTGCATATAATGTCATGCCATTTGGATTGTGCAATGCTCCGGCAACATTCCAAAGAGTTATGACTCAAGCCTTCACAAAATATCTTAGAAAATTTATGGAGATATTTTTAGATGATTTTTGTGTGTTTGGTTCTAAGAAAGATCATGCACAAAATTTAAAGAAATGTTTTGATCAATGTAGAAAGTATGGCATCTCCATAAATGCTGCTAAGTCTGAGTTTGCTACTGTATGTGGTAAATTATTAGGTCATGTTGTTTCAAAAGAGGGAATATCGATTGACCCAGACAAAGTAGACATTATTATTAAAATGGAAATTCCCAAACATCTCACGGGACTAAAAGGCTTTCTAGGTGCAACAGGTTATTATAGAAGATTTATTTATAAGTTTGCTTTTATAGCAGCACCTTTGAATGTCTTAACAAAACAAACTTTACTACCGGGGGTATGGACAGATGATTGCACTAAAGCTTTTAACAAGTTAAAACGTCGTCTTAGTAAAGCACCTGTTCTAATTCCCCCAGATTGGACAAAACCCTTTGAAGTATATGTTGATGCTTCTAATGTGGCAATTGGAAGTGTGTTAAGCCAGAAAGATTCCAAAGGTCATGATAGACCAATTTACTTTGCAAGTAGACAGTTGAGTGCCCCAGAAAGGAACTATTCTGTAACTGAAAGAGAAGGTCTTGGCATGATTTTCTCTGTTAAAAAATATAGACATTATTTATTGGGATATAAATTCACTTTTCATATTGATCATGATGCCTTGAAGTATATGATCAATAAGCCTCAATTAAGTGGTCGAATTGCAAGGTGGGTTTTGCTATTACAAGAGTTTGATTTTACCATTAATGTCAGACCGGGGAAAATACATCAAAATGCGGATTTTTTATCAAGACTTAGTGAAACTATAAATCCACAGTCCATAGATGATAACTTTCCAGATGCACACATATTTTCTGTTAAAGAGGGTGTGGAGGTACTTGATGTAATTCCTAAAGAATATGCCGACATCATCTACTATTTAACTAAGGCTACTTTTCCTATTGAATACACTAGCAAAGATAAAACTAAACTAGTCCATCAATCTTTGCCTTACACCATGATTAGTGGTGTTCTCTATAAGCGAGGCAAAGATGATGTACTTCGACGATGTGTAAATCCTAGTGAAGTATCCATGATTTTAGTAGGATGTCATGATGATGTCTGCGGAGGGCATTTTGCGGGTTGGGCTACCGCTCAAAAAGCATTGCGAGCAGGCTATTGGTGGCCCACACTTTTTGCTGATGCCACTAATTATGTTAAAAAATGTGATCCTTGTCAGCGAGTTGGTAAACCGACAGCCACTAAGGCTATGCCATTAACACCAATTTTAGCACAAATTCCTTTTGAAAAATGGGGAATTGACTTTGTAGGTCCCATTAAACCACCTAGTCGTGAGGGTCAAAAACGCTATATCTTGGTTGCAACCGAATATGTGACTAAGTGGGTAGAGGCCTTTGCCACTAGAACTGATGACGCAGACACTGTGGCAAAATTCATTTATGAACATATCATCACTAGATTTGGGTGTCCGAAAGAAATTGTAAGTGATAGAGGGACTCATTTCATCAATGATACTATTGAGAAAATGTTGCAAAAGTATTTTATTAAGCACCGTAAGTCGTCACCCTATCACCCTAGAGCTAATGGACAAACTGAGAAGTCTAATGGTATTCTCTGCAAGATTATCACTAAGACATTACAAGGCAATGCATCTAATTGGGATTATGAGTTGAATAATGCATTATGGGCATATAGATGTACAATAAAAACTACAACTAAAGCAACCCCTTTCCAATTAGTATATGGATTGGAAGCTATGCTCCCGATAGAAGTGGCATTACCTTCTCTACGCGTGGCAATTTCTGAAAGATTAGATGATGAACAATCTCTAAGAGAAAGATTAGATAATCTAGAACGTCTAGATGAAATTAGAGGTCAAGCCTACATGAATATGGAAGCTATATAAAAACAAAGGAAAACTTATTATGATAGTAAATTACAACCAAAAACTCTAAAAGAAAATGATTTAGTCTTACTCTATGACAGTCGATTCCAGAAATTTCCAGGAAAATTTAAAATGAGATGGTTTGGACCATACAAAATACTTAAATCTTATCCTAATGGTTCTGTGGAATTACAAGATTTTGCAGGTAATGTGCATGCAACACGCTATAATGGCTACAGGCTCAAAAAGTACGTAACTTGAGGGCAAGTTACCTTTTAAAAGAGGGGGGCTACACCCCTACTTAAAGGAAATTTTAAGAAAATCTTAAGAAAGAATTTTTAAGTAGTCCGGAACGACACTAAACTACCAAAGGGAAAGTGTAAAATTTTGTGTTTTAAGTCATAGTTAATTTATGATCATTCATAAAAAATATTCACAAAAAACTTTCTTGAGAGAAACCTTGTCATAAGGTATTATTGAAAAAAATAAAATAAAATTCAAAAATAAAAATTCTTAAGAGCTAAATCATTTTGCATAAAGGAACAATACTTAAGAAGTCATCTCAAGTTAAGTCACAAAATTAAGATCATAAGTGTAATGTCATGCCAGTTGTCTTAAGAACTTAAGTGCTCTTAAAGACAGAGTTGTCTTAAAGAACTTAAGCTGTCTTAAAACACTCAAGAGACGTCAGATCTGCAGTCGCCTTAAGAACTCAAAATAGTCCTAAAGACACAAGTGACTTAAGAACTTGAGTTGTCTTATCAAATTTGAGAAGATGTCAGAACTCCAGAACTTGAGTAGACACCTTAAGACAGTAAGTCTAGGGTTGTCCCTGAAGTTCATCTTAAAAAGTAAAGTTGGGAAACAACAATAAACTTAAGCAAGGAGATGCCTTAAGACAGAAATAAGCCGAAGCAAATTATGGAAAATGGAAAAACTTAAGAAAATAAAAATGATGATTAAGTTGGTAGGAAATCTGTGAGAAGCGACCTTGTCATAAAGTGGAGAAATCTCATCATGTTGAAAGATCAAATTAAAGTGCCATGGAAGAGACAAAAGTGGACACTTCACTCGAGGGAACAATAATCAATCACGTAAAAAAGATCATTGCCATGACTTGAAAAACGTGATGATAAGGACGAGTGGGGGCGAGACTTAAAACCAAGTGGCAAACTTGATGAGCCGTTAAGAAAACGAGCTGCCAAACTTGGCTATGGCTCATCAGAGAGAATTTACAAGTGCATTGTTCAGTTGCCGAAGCAGAGTCGAGAGGTTAGTTTGCATTGTTGAGAGTAAGAGTGTATCGTGAAGAATTGTTGCAAAGCTGTGAGTTTTGTGAGACTCTGCGTCGGGGAAGCGAAGTGTCACCAAGAGCGAAGGCAGAGGTCATCACACGTTCTGGTGGTAAGTTCGTCGTTTAAGTCATGCTGAATGTGAGTTCACAGAATTGTTGGATTATGCCATGTCGTTGTGAATAAGGTTACTTAAGACAACAGAATTCAACTGATCTTCCTTGCTAAGGTATGAGATTAACGGAATAAAATTTACTTAGAGTAGATAACTATCTACGAGAGTAAAATCAAAGAGTTTGTTAAAGAAAATCAAGAAATGGAATAACCGTTGTAACCACCTTGCATGTAATCTTAAGACATAAGTCTGCACAGATGATAGGGAATTCTATGAGTGTAGATGCATGTCTTAAGAGTGTTCGTAGCGTGAAGAAGATTGCAAAAACGAAGTAGACATTGCAGGGGAAAGAACTTTGCTTTGTTGTTAAAGACAGGTGCAAAATGGTGAATCCAAATTCATAGAGTGGCGTTGGTTGTAAGAGAACAACAGACAGAGAAATCAAGATGAGCCAGAAACGGAAAACGAAGAAGGATTTCGAGATCGATCCTTCTCCGCTGAGGGAGTTGCCAAAGAAGGTGTATGAGGGCAACCGCAAGAATTTGGAGAAGGCAGGTCTCCTGCAATTCATCGAGCAGCAATGGCCGGAGGCGGATCTACCGCGAGTGCTGGCTTTCATGCTGAACTCCAAGCGAGGCGCACAAGACGAATTTTTGATCAACGGTGAAGTGGTTCGCTTCGACGTCGAGGTCGTCCAGCAGCATTGCCCAAGCTTGCCAAAGACGGGACCTACGCTGGTGGGATTGCCTTTGCTAACCAAGACTGAGCTCAGTCGGGTGTTTGAGAGGCCAGACGACGCCAAGGTGGGACGGGGATATTCGATCAGGAAGGCCAAGGCTTCGTGGAAGGAATGGCTGAAATTTATCAACCTTCGACTCTTGATGGCTTTCGATGGAACGGAGGTATTATCACCCAGCGCATTGGCTGCAGCGTACAAGAGCTGGAATGGAGAGCGACTCAATTGGTCCAAGATCATGTACGCGCATCTCCGACTGGAACTAGCAGGGAAGAATACCCGCCACAACATCTTATTTCATGGGACCACGTACTTCTCAGCAATCTGTCCCCCACTGAGGAAGAGCTTGACTGGAGGAGCACAGAAGGTGGATGAAGAATCAGGGAGGAGTTCCAAGAAGAAGAGATTGCGCAAGATGGTGGAGGAACCGGAGGAAGAAGAGGAACCGGAAGAGGCTTCTGAAGAAGAAGAAGACGTAGGAGATGAAGACATGACCAGCCCAGCAAGGGAGGACGCAGAAGAGGAGATGCCAGGGTCACCTGAAGCCCCTGCACCAGCGAAAGACAAGGGGAAGAAACAGTTGGCGGAAGTGCAGAAGAAGAAGGTGAAGCCCCCGATCTCCACTGGAGGTGTCTTGAGTATCACCTCAGGACAGGAACCACGTCCACCAGTAGCAGCGAAGCTGTCCAAGACACCATCCAAGCAGATTGTTCCGTATGCTGCTCCCGAGGTTGCCACAATGGAGGACCCTGAAGATGAAGCTCCTCTCAAGCGAACAGAGAAGAGATCGCAGGGGGCAGATAGCACCAAACAGGGTGAGGTTCGGGAGTTGAACAAGGCGAATCTCGAGCTGATGGTGATCCAGAAGGATGATCTCGTAGCTCAATACCAAGCCACCAACAAGGACATCTTGTTGGCCAAAGATCAGATGCAGAAGGACTTCCAACGCGAGAAGCTCCGGCTAGAGAAGGCGCTCTTGGAAGCAGAGCGAGCTAAAGAATTGCTGGACAGGGAGCGAGGTGAGCTGCGAGGGAAGTTGGCCCAAACAACTGAAGAAGTTCAGCGCTGGGAGACCTTGTGCAACGAACAAACCACTAAGGCACAGCGATGCGAGGAGTTGCAGAAGAAGCTGAGCCACATGGAGCAGGAGTACCATCGCCTCAAGGCGGAGTCGGAGAAGGAAAATTCAGCTCCAACTGGAGACAAGGAAGCACAGGTGCGAGATTGGCACACGCTGCAAGAAGAGCTCCGGCAAGCTTCCGGGAGTGCTGCCCACTGGAAGGATCTCCACACTGCGAAGGAACGACAAGTTGAAGAATACTTGCTCGAGATTGAGAGTCTTAAGACTCAACACCAGCTGGTGAAGGAGCAGTATCAGGCTGAGAAGAATCTGGCGAAGGAGTTGGCGACATCGCTAGCACAACAGAAGAGAGAGGTGCAGGCGAGCAGGGAAGCGTCGACCGTAGCTACGCCCGACTCTTCACAGGTAGCAGAGTGGGAAGAGAAAGTACGAGATGTCACCGAAGCTAATGCCCGGTTGACTGCACAGACGACCACAAATAGAGGAGTGAAGAGCAAACTCCAAGAGGCAATTTGGTGTCAGGACTTACATAGTCCGCCAACCTTTGCACTATTCAGAGCTTACGAGTTGCAAAGGAATGCTTGTTTCAACATGATGTGCTTGAGCGCTGGAGACAAGCTGAGCCGGGCGGAATTCCAAAACATGTGGACTGCAGCGGCGAACTTCGCCAACATGCAGAATTTGATCTGTGAAATGATCGTGAGGCAGGACCTTCAACTGGAGGACGCCAGACAGTTGTTGGTGCCGATCGGTGATATTGGAGCCAGAGTGCTGCTATATTATTGGCACTTGGAGGGGCAGCTGCAGATGCGGAGGCAGTATGATCAACCAGATGTAGCTCAACGAATGGTAGTCATTCCTGAGGTTGATCTTAAGACCATTCCCCTCTCCTCGGACTACCTGGGAGAATGGAAGAACCAGATGGAGAAGCTGACGAAGCTATTACAAAATGAGCAGAGCTTTGTGGGATGCATGACTCAAGTCCAGGAGCGCGAGGACTTGGCTCAGCGAGGTGAGATCACCATGGGGCAGTATCTCTACGCCAAGGTCCGAGCTCACCACCGACTTAAGCGTGCGATCGAGGGAGCAAAGAAGAAAACGGTGGATGTGGCAGATGCGGTTCAGATGGCCACTTTCATGTCACCCCCTCCAGATTATAAACACACGATCTGGGGAGGCTTGCCACTACCAGTGACCGGATCGTTGAACAAGCAACGATTTCTCGGAGAGTACGAGAATCTGTTTAACAGCGAGGAGGAGGTGCCATTTCCCTCATGGCAAGCCATAGATTGGCTGTTGGAGGACTTTGGCTTGTCACCGCAGGTCTGGAGACAGTGGGATCAACTATATCCCAAGGTATCCCAGACGTGGTCAACGGTGCCACCAGCAGCGATCACGATGAGCTACCACCAGTGTCCCTTGAAGGGATATCGGCGTTACAAGTGGGCGCCCTGGAGTAAGCTCGACACAGTGCCTTACAACTGGCCACAGATTCCAGGGAATTTTTCTTCTCCCCAGGAATGCAGTGATTCCTATCGAGCCTTTTTTGAGATTCACCGAAGACACACGGACCCTGTGTGTTTTCGAGCTGCAGTGTTTTGCAACATCCTATCTCATATGTGTATGCGATACAAGTGCGTGGTGAATGTCAACAGATTTGACGAGACCAAGCCCGAGTTTCACCTATGGACGAAGATGCAACAGATGCCAAGTCGCCATATGAGGACTTTGGAATGTATGGTAATTACCAACTTCCTCCACGGTGCGAGCTCGGTGTTTGCCTAGGAGAATTCCAGCAAGCGTCAAGAGCAGCTGGTTGCCTGGTTGAGTTACCAGAAGGCACACGAGACGTATCTCTTCAAGCATGATGAGGATGTTCGTCGTAATGTGGAGATAGCTGAGCTGCAGCTGATTCTCCAGGAGTGTGAGTTCAAGGATGCGTACAAGCACAAGCGCCCTCGACTCGAAGCCAGACCAAGATCTTGAGTAGACATGAGGTTTTTTAGGAGAAGCTCTGTGCAGACAATGTAAATATTATGATGGAATTTTGTGATTGCAGCTAGAGTTTAGAAGTTTGCAGCTTCGAGAACTTAGGATATGGCTTATTGTGGAAGCCAGGATAATGAGCTGATAGCTGATTTTGAAAGATTGAACAAAAACCTGTAAAGCTGCAATCTTCTGGAAAAATGAATGACATTAGCTGCATGATACGATGTCATAAGATTATGAACACGAAGAAATGGAGTCAACAACTAATTAAGAGGAGAAAGTGTCTGGGAATGAAGAATTCTAGGAATGTTCTATGAAAAATAAATAAAAAAAAAATTATTATACAAGTGGAAGTCAGCTGAAAGGAGGATCGGTGACTTGGGAGTGTACACACAAAGAAGGAAATATTAAGCAGTAAGTTATGAAAAAAAAAAAAAAACCATGTTGAACTGCCTGTAACTACAGGAGTGAGCACTCTAGTCAAGCGTGGTGGGATAAGCCACGTGTGATGGATACATACCCGGCACTAGCACCCGGAGGTTGCCACGACAATATGTACCCGCGGCACACGTTAACCGACCACCAAGGCCTGCTAGATGAAGGTATCAGGTCTGTTAGCCTATATATCATGAGCCTCAGGAGCCTTACCAAACGATATGGAACAAATGCTGATCCTAGTATGGAGAAAAATAGAAACTTCTATCACTGTTTCCATATCTGGTGAAGTGCACAACACATTTTCACAAATTTGCAGTATGAGGAATAACAAGGATCAAAGATGTATGAAGAACTTAGGAAAGAATGGAAAAGGAAGATTGATTTTCGGAGTCTGTGACTTATAAAAAACCTGTCAATACAGACAGAGCTCTGTCTGTACGTGGGTAAGAACATGTTCGGGAAGAAACGAACCAGCTGAAAGAACAGATAATTTTCCTAATTAAAAAACCAGTACGTAGTAAGTTTATACTTTAAAGTCCAACTCCTTAAGTTCAAAATTTTAGAAAAGATCCCTTTAAGTACAAAATTGTAAGAGCCCTTAAAAACACTGTTTTGAGTGAGATCAATTTTTCCTGTGGCTTCAAAGAAGTGAGAGTTTAAGTTATAACCTTGAGCAGACTAGAACCTTAAGAATTAGATAAGCAAGAGAAATTTAGTTCCTTAAGGAAAAGAACAAATAGAATAGATCCTTATTTTCCTTAAGTAAGTCAGTTCTTTAAAAACTTGCTCTAAGTCAGTTCCCTTAAGAACCAAAGTCAGTTACACTTTGGATAAAACAAAAATCTTAAGACTTAGATGTAGTGTGAGAGTTTTTAAGAACATATGGAGGGATAGTGTCTTAATGAAAGAGCAAATTCAATTGAATTTGTAAAAAAAAATTAAAAATTAAAAAAATAAAAAAATAAACTTAAGGCATATAGATGAAAGGAAAAAATAAGAGGGAGAGAACATGATAATTCTAATGAGAGAGTATCATGAAAGGGAAAAATAAGTAAGAACATGATAATTCTAATGAGAGAGTATCATGAAAGGGAAAAATAAGTAAGAACATGATAATTCTAATGAGAGAGTATCATGAAAGGGAAAAATAAGTAAGAACATGATAATATTGAGAGATAAAGCAAAAAGGCTATGGAAAACAATGTGAGTCATGTAGATGAGACGATTAGTGGTGAAGTAATACACACACTACTTGAATTGTATGATAGGGTAGCTCACACAAGTTAGAAAAAATAGAAATAGAAGAGTATGGAAAGAAAATTAGAAATCTAGGATTAGTAATTTGTTGTGAAGATGCACTACTAATTTACTAATCAAGAGATGTGAGGACTAATGAGTGCTAATTTTCTAAAAAAATGAAAAAATATATGAAGAAAAAATGATGAATGAAGTAAAAATAAAATTAAAAAAAATAAAGAATGAGTGCAAGTGAAGAATAAAGGAAGATATGGAAGAAAAAATAAATTGAAAAGAAAAATTTGAAAAGCAATGAAAATTAAAAATGAAGATTTAGAAGAAAATGAAAAAATTCAAAGCTAAAATGAAAAATTATGGAAATCTACAAATGGAAGACTTAACTAAAATAGTTAAGTTAAAAAGAGGAACTTGAAGCCAAGTATGTATGAGACATACTCATTAAAGAGAAGAACAATGGAAAGCAAATAAAGAAAATAAATAATTCTTAGAAAATAAAGACAAGTAAGAAGAAATCTATATGGAGCTTAAAGAGCCTACAAGAAAATGATAGAAAGCAAGATGGAGTGTGAAAGATCAAGTTCAAGGACAAAGGTCGTTGAAGTCGACGAGGACGTCTCCAAGCTAAGAGGAGGGCTATGTAGAGCCAAAATGACAAAAATAGATTTTTTCCGAAAATTAAGTGTAAAAAGGGTTGTAGATATATGGAGAATTAGATAATTAATGATTAAGTTTACACTAAGTAGTTAATTAATTGAAAAGTACCTATTCATATCCAAGAATATGGAAATAATGGGAAAAGGGTTGAATTCACACCCTTCGGGTAGAGTGTACCTTTTCATGAATGGATATGAAGAGATGTGAAGATTTAGTGGAATTAATCTTAATGGTTAATACTACTAGGGAAAACCTCTTTCCAAGAGTTGTACCTCTTGGATGTTGAGTAGAATGACTAGCTTGAATTTTTAGCATTCTTGGCCATTACCATAGAAATTCCTTGGAGGAAGATTGGAGTGAGCCCTAGCTTTAGGTGAAAGAGCTAGTTGATGACTCTTAATGTTGTAAGAGTATTTAATTTTATATATGAATATATAATTGTTATTGAATTTGCATATGTAGAGTCTTGTGACTTGAGTCATATGTATAATTGCAATATTATGTGAACTTCATTGCATAAATTTGACATTGTGTGTTGTAAATGCAATTGCATGCATTAGGTATTAATTGTGGATAAAATTCTTATGCATGAATGCATTGTATATTTATTCTTCATGGAATAAGTTAGGGAAATACCCTAACTACTAAGGTCGTGGGTGTGACCTTGTGTGTGTGTGTGTTGGAGCATTAATCATGAGTGTGAAGATTAATGGAGATAATGTGAAATTAAGTGACTTAGTGCATGAGATGTGTGATGCATAAGTACTTAATAAGATCTCGAGTGTGAGTGAGCATAACTTGAGTATCATAAGAATAAGAGTGGAGTTTTTATTCATGTTAATGCAATTTATGCAATAAACATCAAGAGTGGCATACCTTGATGCATGGCAAGAGTGTCATATTATGCATACAAAAAATTGGCATTAAGTCTAACCTTAATAGAAGGGATTCTCTAAGGTAGACTAAGTTGTGAGTATTTAAGAATCTATCATAAGAGAGAAAATAAAGAACAAATCCCAAAGAAAGACTTAAGAAGAAAACATAGAAACTTAAGAATCTTAAGTCCAAGTTTGGATACATAAGCTTATGAGGAGTGAGACCTTAAGTACCATGAGACCCTTAAGTTTAAGGGCTTGGACTTAAAGGTTCGTATGAGTGAGAATACGGGACAATATTGGCATTCAGTGAGATGCACTCCCGGTTCTGGAAGTCTTAAAGACAGAAACTTAAGAACACTGTAGGACTGAATTGGTCTAGACAGTGCAGGTTCTTAAGAATCAGTCCTAAGTAAGAAAAGAAGTGCTTAAGAACTCAAGGACAGAAACTGTGTTCTTAAGAACATGGACCCGACTAAGAGAGAAGCCTTAAGTAAAATTCAGACATCTTAAAGACTAAGTGGTACGAGTAAGTGTGGAACACCGTGGTCTTTAAGGGATAATTGTGGGTAAGAGAACTTAAGTGGAGACTTAAGAGGTGAACCCTTTAAGACTTAAGTTAACTTGTGTATGGGATTTTTGAGACTAACCATTGTCTTAAGAACGTGATCACGTGGACCGAGTGGACGGACGTGAAAAGTGGAGCGTTTTTGCATGAGGTAAGAATTTGAATTCTTTAAGATTGTAATTAAAGAACCCATGCAATGAGACTTAATGGAAACTTCCATTAGCCCAGTGTGGCAAGTGTTTAAGGATTAGTGGCATAAGCACAATCTTAAAAGGACTAATGTTCCGTCTTAAGGCACGAGAGATCCTTGGGGTTTAGACTTTGTTTGTGGATCCCTTAAGAGTAATGCTAACAGCCCTAATTTCCTAGAAATAGATAGATAACCTTAAGAATTAACCAAAAAGATAGCTTTAACGACACAATTAATCTCCAATTACTTAAAACTAGGCGTATGATCATCCCCGTAACGAATCCTATGAGGTGTGGGTACACTTGGGTGTTTTATTAGAGTGGTGAAAAATCACTCCACAAGTGTACACTCTCCGGTTCCAAGTTAGCTCGACTCGAGTTAACCTGCATTTTTGGTTCTTGCTGGTTTGGTTTTTTTCCCTCTGTGGTTGTACGCTAAATCAACACTGCCAATGTTCTGCACAGCCATTTCTAAATGCGGTTCGTGAGCGCTTTGCAATGATTGACGTCGCCAAAAGCCAGGCAGCGCTCAAGAAAGCCGGAAAGGCGAAGGAGCTCTCGATTACGAACGAGGTGAAGATTATCACCTTGTCCGATGAGACCTTCAAGCTCTGGTCGGATGTCATCTATTCGGCGGCACAAGGCGACCTCATCAACGTGGATTCAACAATGTCGCCCTTGTCGAAGTTTAAGGACGCCAAGTCCTGGGTGCCTGAGAAAGATGGGGTATTGACGCGCGAGTTCTTTAAATTTTTCGGCAATATGACCGAGGCTGATTATGCAACGCTGTGTAAGCATATTCTTAATCGATCAGGGCCATCGCGAAAACTACCTTATCCAAAGGTGGTTGTAAAGCAGCCGCAATCAGTGCTGGAGGATTGCTACAGCGCCCGGGACTGGGTCGATCGAAGGAAGAGGAAGGAAGTCGCTCGGATGGAGCTTCAGTTGATCAGGCCGGAGCTCTCCTTCTTCAACAGCACTAGGGCGTACAGTCGTTCCAACTGGCGAAAGTTCAAGAAGGACTATAACGTCAGCAAGGCCTCAAAGCGTGCCCTCTTGGATTGGGGTCCACCGGATTCGTACTACGCAAACTCAAGGCAGACGCAGTTTCGCAACTGCAAATGTGAAGATCTCTCTCCGTATGCGAAGGAGTTCTTCAGAGTCTTCCTCGATGTGCGGGCGCGGTTCGTTGCACCTGTGGGGGCCTTGCACTTTCGTCCATACAAGGCGGCAACCAACTCGCTCGGTGGATGGCCCTCGGATGCGTGGCGTAACTTGGGCTGCGACGTGAAGCTCGGCATCATCGACTTCCGTAATATCCCTGGGTTCGCAGGGAAGGCGACGTCGTCATTGGAGAAGCCCTTCTTTGACGAGTTCATGACAATGTTCGCATCGAAAGGGCAGCCTTCTCTCACCGGTCTTCCAGCGTGGCTCTTCATTTGCGGCGACGAGCAGTCACACCTTCAAGTGACAGCGTTTGCTGAGGGTCCGTCGTTGTGCCATGCGTACGACGTCCTGCACTCGAAGTATCTTCCCTCCGACAACGAGCGCTTGGGGGGATTCGCGCCGAAGACCAACAACGCTCTCGACCCGGTTCGCCTCCTCTTTCTCTTCAAGAAAGAGCTTACGCAGATTCCGGCCGTGAAGAAGATCTACGCAGCTCCGGAGCATGTGTTGCACACCAAGCTACGCAAGTACAACGAGCTGGCGTACTCCATGAACATGAACGAGCTGAGAATGGAGTTCTTTATCAAGGTTCTGGAGCTGTTCTGCAAGAAAGGGGATTCTACTGTCCAGCTCTTTTGCGGGACGAAATTACTGACTGCGAGTGTGGTGAGTATCCTTGCAGTTTAGCTCGACTCGAGCTAAACTGTTGATCCCTCTCTTTGACTGTGAACGTATTGTCTCAGAGAGGTCGTCTCTCATGCTTTGTAGCGTGGCACTTTAGCTCGAGTCGAGGTAAAGTGCCGGCTTATACTTATATTGTTTTTTAGCAGTCGTCAATCGCGTCATATTCTTCCATGTTTTAATGGCTGCGTTTTCATATCAGTGTTCTTCTGTGCTCACTTTAGCTCGAATCGATCTAAAGTGTAACTTGTTTAATCCATTGGTGTGCAGATGTTGGATCTGGAGGCATTCTGCATATCCCACAACACCGATGAGCAGGACCTGGACGACGCCCAGGATGTAGCGTTGACGTTGGATCGGGCCAATTTCGTTATTGGTTCATATCACATTAGCGCGGAGATCTTCCCCGAGCTTGGAGAGGCTGTTGCCAAGGGGAAGGGGAAAGTGATTATCGATCTCGTCGATGATGAGGAGGAGGAGGATGTGGTCCCGAGCTCCATTGGTGTGTGCCCGAGCACCAGTACGGTCACACCTGATGCCGATTCCCATGATGACTTCGATACCAACACTCCGGCGGAGCTTCATAGTGGCTCTCAGTCTGAAGCGGGAGAGACAATGGGTACCTCGCGGCAGCGGCTCGATTTCGTGGAGTTCGAATCGCTTGATATCTCCGAGAGGCCTCATTCAGCTCCGACCTTGGGTGGGTCATCCGCTCGCCCCGCAGCCAAGAAGACGAAAGTTGCCAGCGCGACCGGCCGCTCACCGTTGGCAACGGTGAGCAGTGCTCAGGATGACATTAGGTTTATCGCCCTCGAGAAGAAGCTCGAAGAGGAGGCCACCCGGATGAGGTTGATGGAGCAGCGGCTGGCGGAGCGTGACGAGGAGCTCAGGGATATGCAGCGGAGGCGTGACGAGGAGATGAAGAGGGACCAGGACCAGAGGCATAACGACATGATGCTGATGATGCAGAGATTCATGACGGCTACTATGCCTCTTGTCGCCACGACACAAACCGTAGTGAATTCTACGATCCCTCAGCCTCCAATCTCAGGTGACGATGAGACTAGGAGTCTGCCTCGCGGTTCGCTTATGCCGTCTCCGGCGGGTTCCTCCCCCGTCTCCATGGGGGCTCAATCGCTGCCTGATCCCCCGTCCCCGCCGACCCGCCCCTCTTCCTCCCCGAAGTCGCCCGCTCGGGACGATTCTGTCGTTGATGTCCCCAGCTCATCGTCAGGTTAGTGTAACGTAGTTGCGAATGTATAGAGCTAGAACATTTTGTAAATGTCCAATTTTGTACTCCAGTATTTTTGTTAATATTACAGTTCTCAGTGATCACTTTAGCTCGACTCGAGCTAAACTGCTTGACATGTGACGACTCTGACATTGTATCAGTGTCCAATGTGTGCATGAGCTGATGGGTTGAAGTTGTTGAATTTTTTCAGATCTTAGTTTTGGTGATGACGCGATTGCTCAACCAGTCGTAGATGAGGTCGTCCAAACTGCAGTCCCAGTCGTAGAGGATGTCGTCCAATCTTCGGCCGTGCTCGTAGACGAGATCAATCGTGATTCTCCTGTCCAGGAGCCCGCTCTTCTTGTCCCGAAACCGTGCCCCCAAATGGTTCTGGAGCACTCGAGGGCCCTTGACACCGTGCAAGTTTCATTGGAATCGATGGGGGTCCGAAACGAATTGCTTCAAGACGATGAAGTTCTCGAGGTGCTCCTCTAACACTATCCACACTCTGCGCTTCCCCATGTTGCTTCCCCCCATTTGCTCTCTTCGTTCTACATTATGTTGACTTGTCGTTGTTAATGAATCTTTAGTAATATTGTTCGTTCTCCTGGCGTTTCCGAACCAGGTCTGCGAGGCATCAATAAGTGGTGCCAGTAATTTAGAAGAAATACCTAGAGTCTATTCAGATTCCGAGGGCAGATGGTTGAATGTTGTGTTGGACCTAAATGGGATTCTATGCACTTGTAAGCCATCGTGGCAGGCCACGGGATCCAGGGGCTCTATCCCGTCCATTCACTCGGCCTCGCTGCCGGCCGAAGTAGGCCCTAAGCTTGTTCGGGTGCGCCCTGGTTGTGCTGAATTCCTTACGAAGTTGTCTAAGATTGCCACTATCACGATCTGGAGTTAATGATGGAATCTACAACACGTGAGATATGTCAATATCTTTTTCAGCATAGTTTTGCGTATCCTCTCAGGATCTTTGGTCAGGAGAGTTGCGATAGGGTTCCCGAGGGTAGAGTCGGTAATAGAACAATCTACATGAAGGAATTTGGCACTCAGAAGGACATCTTCTTGAAGACGTTATCGAACCATCTCTTTAATAGGTTGGGCCGTGAGTATACTCCGTCAAATACACTTGTCATTGACGATAGCCCGATTAAGCATGTCCTTAATTTGCCGGAGAACGTCCTTCTTCTTCCGTCATGGTCGCACAACCATGATGGCACGAGACATGATTCTGTACTGCTGGAGGAATTGCTACCATATCTCTCTGACCTTCATCAATTTTCGGGTGGCCTAGCACAGTATCGTGCTGAACATCCCTCGGGCCGAGAGATGTTCTATAATGATCAGAAGACGTGTGGTCAGGCTGCCAGTATTTGTAACGCAATTCAAGCCTATCAGAATCTTCGTTCCTAATGTGGTTGGAAGCGCTTAGATCCTTAATACACTTTAGGTCGAATGGAGCTAAAGTTTTTCGTTTGACTGCAGCTCCATTTTGTAAATTTTGTTGGGCTGTGTTTTGTATATATTTTTTGATAATACAAATGGTGATGTTTCTCCACCGAATTTATTGTGCGGATTGGATACCTACTGTTGGTGAAATGTCGTCCTTTTTTTAATGATTGGAATTTTTATCTATTGTTCTGAGGTATGTGAGTGTCACTTTTGTTGAAATTTCTACAGGACTCTGATTGTCGGGCGTCCGTGGATTCCTTGTTGGGTCCACATGAGTTCGCCCTTTCCCTTCGGAGTAAAGGGCTTTTGTTGCACTCTGCTGCAACCGCGCAATCAACCATGGATTATTCGACCATGGTAGTGGACGACGGAGTTGTTGAAAGCCCTATTGCGCGGGAGCCAATTCATGAAAGGAACAATTCACCTTCGCCGCAGTGGCCTCGTTTAGTTCCGGGGTCTCCTCGCCTAAACTTGGATAATTGTATTCCGGCAAAGCGTATTCTCTATGACGGTTTAAGGGATGCCATTCACCACCACTCGCTCACGGTGCGTGTTATGCTGACCTCCAAGTTATTGCACTATTGAGTCGTTCTTGCCTAGAGAGTCTTGGTTTGTTGTTGAGGTACCTTGCACTCTTGTAGTTTTGCTTCATTTGAGCTTGTTTTTGTGCATTGGATATTAAATGAGCTCTGTGAATTTCACCTTCTGCATTTTAGCTCCATTTGAGCTAAAGTGCACTAGGATGGATCTTGATGATGCAGTTTTTTTGTGTTGTCATGTAGGTGTATTCGACCTAAAGTATATTTGTTTGGATTGTTTGTGGCGCCTATTGTGCAGGAACCATCTGGTAAATGTCTTCGCCCCCGTATTCTCTCAAGAAATGCTGCTGGAATCACATGCTCTCCTTCTGCTCCCACCCGCCGTCACTCGCTGCCCAAATCAAACACGGACGAGGTGCGAAGGCGGGGTTTGCAGCGTCTTCTTGAGAGTCCATTAATGCAAGAGAATGGCGCAACATGGACTCGGCAACGTCAGAGGGCTTTTCTGAAGACGCGTATAGAGGCTTATGGAGGGACTCCCTAGAATGTTTGATTAGGAATAGGGCGATTGTGATTTGCGTCGAGGTAAATGAGTGTTGTGTGTGACTTTTTTCCATGGAGTTTTGAATAAAGCTTGGATTAATAGTATATGCTTCCTTTATCGTTACCACTTTTTTGGACAATAAGCTATTTTGGTCCATCCATGGTAAAAAATACAGTATTCTTGATACATTGTCTTTATGCTTTGCACCTACAAATGTCTATATTTATTGATACTTCAACAACCATATTTCTCCATAGTCATGGAAATTTCCCAATATAACGAATATGGTGTTTTGTGTAATTATTGTCTTAATTTTGTGAATTGAGTCATTTAAAATACATTGAATATTAGTACTTCATCATAAATTAGAGAATTACTCTAATTTGTCTAACTAATACAATTTTGTGTGTATGAAGATTAATTATAAACATTGTGATGAGATGTGAGTGTGATTGAATTAAATTAATGTAAAACTTGAGTGCAAGTAAGAGTATCATTTGATTAAAGCTTTGAGTGGCATCGTAGATGTTTAAGTCACTAAAATTTGATGGAATCTTCCGTCGGCCTATCTAGGCATGGATTGAGAGTCTTCACGGTTGACCACATGCACAATTGATAAAGGAATAATGTTCCTACTAGGCACTTAGTCCTTGGGTTCAATTAATACCTTATTCCTTAAGAGTGATGCATAACAACCTTAAATTCTTAAGAGTTTGGGTTAAAACTTAAGTTTTGTTAATGGAAGAGAGTTTTTACATAGAAATTAGAGTCAAATTACAATACAATAGACGCTAGACCATCCAAGGAATGGGTTTGGAATCAGAAAGAGAATATGTGTGAGTCTTGGGTGTTTTGTGAGTTGACCCGTTTTAACTTTTAAACCTCACAAAAACCTAGACCCAAAGATGTGAAAATGTCCAAAATTATTAGTGGTTCTCATTACACTACCTAGAATTGTGTGAACATTTTTGACTTTGCTTGGAAATTAGATCTTTCATTGAAGACATGAAATATTTATTGACGATTTTAAGAAACCTAGGTACGATCTAGTATTACAAAGACTCTTAAAATCAATAGAAGCTTCTACCAAAACGTTTAGAGTTGCGCGGAGTCAAACTATGTGTGATTAGAAAAGCATTGCTTTTTCTCTAGAGATCCAAGTGGGACAAAATTAATGTTCCCACTAGGCTTGCATTATGGAATCTATGTTAATGCAAGCCTAGTAGAAACATTATGGACGTCACAAAATTCCAATTAAAATCACAATCATAGGAACATGCAAGAGGTAAAAAGTTTCTCCCCGGAGGTGATTTGTTCCTTCAAGGATTAGACGAAGGTTGTTGTAGAGCCAAAATGACAAAAACAATTTTTTTCTGAAAATTAAGAGTAAAAAGGGTTGTAGATATATGAAGAATTAAAAAATAATGATTAAGTTTACATTAAGTAGTTAATTAATTGGAAAGCACCTATTCATATCCAAGAATAAGGAAATAATGGGAAAAGGGTTGAACTTGCCCCCTTTGGGTAGGGTGTACTTTTCCATGAATAGATATGAAGAGATGTGAAGATTTAGTGGAATTAATCTTAATGGTTAATACTAGGGAAAATCTCTTGCCAAGAGGTGTACCTCTTGGATGTTGAGTAGAATGACTAGCTTGAATTTTTAGCATTCTTGGCCATTACCATAGAAATTCCTTGGAGGAAGATTGGAGTGAGCCCTAGCTTTAGGTGAAAGAGCTAGTTGATGACTCTTAATGTTGTAAGAGTATTTAATTTTATATATGAATATATAATTGTTATTGAATTTGCATATGTAGAGTCTTGTGTGTGACTTGAGTCATATGTACAATTGCAATAATATGTGAACTTCATTGAATAAATTTGACATTGTGTTGTATAAATGCAATTGCATGCATTAGGTATTAATTGTGGATAAAATTCCTATGCATGAATGCATTGTATATTTATTCTTCATGGAATAAGTTAGGGAAATACCCTAACTACTAAGGTCGTGTGTGTGACCTTGTGTGTGTTGGAGCATTAATCATGAGTGTGAAGATTAATGGAGATAATGTGAAATTAAGTGACTTAGTGCATAAGGTGTGATGCATAAGTACTTAAGAAGATCTCAAGTGTGAGTGAGCATAACTTGAGTATCATAAGAATAAGAATGGAGTTCTTATTCATGTTAATGCAATTTATGCAATAAACATCAAAAGTGGCATACCTTGATGCATGGCAAAGAATGTCATATTATGCATATAAAAAATTAGCATTAAGTCTAACCTTAATAAAAAGGGATTTTCTAAGGTAGGCTAAGTTGTGAATATTTAAGAATCTATCATAAGAGAGAAAATAAGGAACAAATCCCGAAGAAAGACTTAAGAAAAGAACATAGAAACATAAAAATCTTAAGTCCAAGTTTGGATACATAAGTTTATGAAGGTTGAGATCTTAAGTACCAGTAGACCCTTAAGTTTAAGGGCTTGGACTTAAAGGTTTGTGTGAGTGAAAATACGGGACAACATTTGCATTCAGTGAGATGCACTCCCTGCTCTGGAAGTCTTAAAGACAGAAACTTAAGAACACTATAGGGCTGAATTGGTCTAGACAGTGCAGATTCTTAAGAATCAGTCCTAAGTGAGTAAGTGAGTGCTTAAGAACTAAGGGCCAGAGATTGGGTCCTTAAGAACATGGAGACGACCGAGAATGAAGTCTTAAGAACTAGTCAGAGATCTTAAGAACTAAATAGTACGAGTAAGTGTAGAACACCGTAGTCTTTAAGGATGAAGTGGGGAATATGTGAACTTGAGTGGAGACTGAAGAGCTGAAACTCCTTAAGACTTAAGTTAACTTGTGTATGTGATTTTTGAGACTAACCCTTGTCTTAAGAACATGATCACGTGGACTGAGTGGACAGACGTGAAAAGTGGAGCGATTTTGCATGAGGTAAGACTTTGAATTCTTAAAGGCTGTAATTAAAGAACCAATGCAATGAGACTTAATGGAAACTTCCATTAGCCCAGTGTGGCAAGTGTTTAAGAATTAGTGGCATAAGCATAAACTTAAAATGACTAATGTTCCTACTTAAGGCACGAGAGATCCTTTGGGATTAGACTTTGTTTGAGGATCCCCTAAGAGTGATGCTAACAGCCCTAAGTTCCTAAAAATAGATAGATAACCTTAAGAATTAACCAAGATGATAGCTTTAAACTACACAATTAAGCTTTAATTACTTAAAACTAGGCGTATGATCATCCCCGTAACGAATCCTATAAGATGTGGGTATACTTGGGTGTTTGTTTAGAGTGGTGAAAAATCACTCTACAGTTGTGCATGATCAATACATCTTAATAAAAGAAAGATCCATGAATCGAAGGAATTATTTTTGAACCATTACAAATTTGTCTTCGCCGTTCACATGGAATACCATATTTGTAATACATCACGCTCTGGAAATTATGCTGCTAATTTCAGAATGGTATGGCAACTAACAATCCAACAAAGGACAAAGGACTTATGAATGGATGAAGTATTCTGTCGGAAATATTCATCCGCTCATAACTCATGCAATTTTGACCCGATGGGCGATTGCCACACCAAATCAAAATCAGCATTTTATAGAGAAGAGTATAACGTGCAATTAGACGGCGGGCCGACCAATTGCAATCGGACGGCCGTTGGGCCGTCCGTGCGATCAAACAGATGGCGAGCCGTCCGCACGATCAGACGGCCAACTTGCCGTCCGCTCAATCTGACGTCCGCGAGATGTCCACATTGTTCCATGCGGAATCGAACGGTCGATAATGGCCCATGCCGACCGATTTTGCCATCCGCCCGCGCCGTCTGATTTCAGTAAAAATAATTTCACTATAAATATTTACTATGGCCCTAGGTTAATGATTTTTTATCCCGCGGACGATGCCTCCAACGAGACGTCCGGACGACGTCTCAGGATGCTCCCAGACCCCCGACGACGTCGGATTGGTAACCTTGCATGAGATCAAGTGATCCATCGATCTCTGAATATCCTCGCCAATGAATCCCCTTGCCCCATACAGCGCTTTCGGTTATGGGCATTTACCAAGTGGAGGATCCCACAATCGTTGCAGATCGACGGGTCAATTAATCGTTCCAATTTTCAGCGGTGGATGGTGAGTGATCCAATAGATTTTTCAGACTAATCGAGAGATCCATCGATCCCGCTAGGCAGTCTCGTTGAAAGATGTCATAGTGTCTTGGTATATTCATTGGTGATTATACGGATCTTAATTATATCAATGTATGTTGCAGTGTGTAGAGCTAGTATTCCTCCAGAATCCAGTTAGTTGTCAGTAAATGCTTCCAAAGTAAACCACTCCGGTTTCATTCCCACAGAGATATATTATTCTTCTCAAAAGATCCTACAAAACTAAACTACCAATCAATCGTTCATGGGCTAGCTATTCTATTCACTCATTTACTATGCATCCGGATCCTTCCGGAGTCCAAAACTTGTATAATGGTTTCCGGAACTAGTTTCCGGACAACCGGTAGGTAGTTTGATTATTCTCTGTTCCCCCTCAGAGAGTCTTCCGGAAGGTTTAAACGAGTGACCGGAAGGCCACTGATCCTATTTTGTGTAAGTGGCCAGATTCCCCACTGCCTTGTGACTTTAAGTGGCTAGACACCCACTGATCCGGAACTTATAGTGACCGGACACCCACTCTCCCTACTCCGCTAATCGGTGATTGATTGCTACTGCTAGACTTGTATCCTCACATCATCTGGATGGCCTTTCGGATGCAGTCACGTAGAGACAAGTTCGGACTACAACGACATTCTCGTAGGTATGGTTGCGATTCTCTGGAACAGATGTTACCTTGTATCAAGAGTACTCCGAATAGACCTACGCATCAGGCTTTTTCCTATATTGGGGGAAAACTCTGGCCTCGACAGAAATCCAGGTTAACATGGGTTTTTCCGTGTCCTAGAGATTACCAGGAACACCTCTGCATTTCATCTCTTCTCCTCCTGGCTTCTTCTGGACCCTGGAGACTACCAGGAACACGTCTCCAATAGCCCTCCAGCTCTTCCGGGCGATCTCCTAATACAGGTCCCAACCGGTTTCTCTCTAGCAAACAGGATATCACTCCACTCCGGAAGAATTCTTACACAATAATACATACCAGAATGGATCCGTTACTCACAAAGGCAACATTCCATACCACCAAAACTAGAAATCAAATCTAGTACAAAAAAGTCTGGAGTATATTCAACGTAAGAAAACAAGATCCAAAGTTTTGCAAAAACTCCCTACTAAGTACTAACTAAGTTCCCTAATCTTAGTCTTCCTCCTATCTGCTAAAAATCCGGAGGATCTTATCTAAAAGATCCGTGAAATCCGGAAAAATTTCAGATCGGATCTCAGATCCTATAATCCCGGAAAAGTTTCTGGACTCTGGATTTCCTACTTTAAGCTACAAAAATGGCAGTTGATTCCGTCCGCAGCCAGGTGCGACTTGAGCCCCATCGTTAATCGGTGCCGGTCTGGAATTACAGCCTGAAAATTAAACATTATTCTAAGACGGGGCACCCGGTGCCCGATTTCTCCCACTCTTGCGTGCAGGAGATATCTCCGACGGAACCCGCTATTGGACAAGTTTCTGGCTACACGCCTAAAGCCTTGGCTGACGAATATGTTTTTGTCACCCATCCATGTAGCGGAGTTTGTTCAGAACAATCCCCTCCCTACATGTCAGGATGGTCGTACGTTGAGGACGATTGAGCTTTCTAGGAATATTAAAACAGGGTGTTCTTGGAAGTGATATCCCTCGATCCGAGGATTTCAATGACACTTCAGTCTCATCAATGACGTAAATATTTTTTATATTTTTTGAAGATATTTTTGTAGCCTTTAAGGATGTTCCATCCGTTTACAAAACGACCACCATGTTTATCTTCGTTGTTTTATTTCCTAATCTGCCACCTTTAATTATCACATTCACGAGTCCTTATTCGTCGCTCTTTGTTTTTCTGGGTGATCGAAGGATCCGTCGATGTTATTTATAACCTCTCAATTCTTTGTCATGTTCACAGCTATTTCACAACCAGAAGAAAGTTATTGTATTGTCCCTCAACGGAGTCCTTTGTTTCAAGAAATACGAATACTGTATCCCACGACGCTTCAATCGAGATAATATTGTAGTTCGTCTTGGTCTCCTAGAGTTCTTCAAAATCCTTCTGAGGTCCTTTTATGTCGGTATCTGGTCTTCCATGATTCCGTCGCCCCTAAAGAAGGTTCTTGATGTTATCCTCCCCGAAGATATAAGGACTCGACTTCTTTTCGTCTATGGCCGGAACAAGTGCTCAAGGCCACATCATTATCCTTTCTGCGACAAGGTCCTCCGGAGACTATCAACTGATCGGAAAACTAAGACTTTTTGTCTCCCTGACAGAGTACTGGTGGTTGATGACCAGCCAATGCAGCATGTCTTCAAGGGAGACCTTGCTTGCTACTTTCCAAAGCCATGGCGTGGTAAAATGGCCCTCCCCAATGCCCGCAAAGTTATATCTAACATTGGAACGGCCTTGCTTCTGTTCATTCTTCCCCTACGAGCTTCTAGCTTGGTGAAGGCGTATCTTCGTGCACATGAGATGGATGGAAAGTTTAGACGAAGACTGCTTGAACCATGGAACTTTCAGCGAGTATGACGTACTTTATAAATGGCTCCTCGATTAAATAGGTACTCCCTCCATCTTTCTTATTAGTACTTGTCATTGAGTTATTTATATGAATAAAGCATCAACCTATTTTCATCTTATTCTTCCTATCTACTTGAGTGTATAAGAGTCAAGAGATCCCTTGATGTGACTTGATTACTTCAAACAATTTTTTGACCACATTCCTCATCAGAGGCATTGCTTCTCATTGAACTTCAATTACAATTAATTCTCAACAGATTCTTTGTGCCTACTTGAATATCGCATTTTGTACTCACCAAAATGTCGCATTTTGTGCTTACCTGAATGTCGCATTTCCCTAAATCCTAAGTGTTGCATTTTGTGCTTGTCTATAGCTTCGACCATACATCACTTGAGAACTTCCATACTACTTGATGCAAATATTCTGTTATAGCGGTGTCATTGGAGGATCTCCTGGTCCAGCCACTTACTCATATAAATGTGCCAGAGTCCAAGATTCATTCTAAAGTCCGGATTTACTTAAATGTGGCATTTATTTAAGTACCGTCGATTTTATCTACGGACCTAAGCCGCAATTCTCAACCTTGAGGGACTTCCTTGTAGTCCTAGCTGAGAACAAGAAGTGGTAAGCTAGGTAACTCCATCCTGTGGAATAGAAAAAACTACACACTAGCAAGACTGACATAAGAATCTTACATCTTCAAACCTCTTTAAGCACTACAAGACCTAATCACAACACTAAGAAGAATGAAAGAGAGTATTTTAAAATACCAATATCTGTCATGATTTTAAAACACACCAAATACAACATTACATAATGGAAAATTGAAGCAATACTTGCTAGGACCTCCAAAAAAAGCACCTTATATGTTGCACGAGTATAATACCCGCCGAGACTTGATAAACACCTAAAACGTCACTAAACAAAGGAAAAAATCAGGCAATACTCCTCACATCCTAAAAATGGGCACATAAAACGTCTCAAGAAAATTCTGTGGCAACATACCAATACCTGTCACGACGTAAATCAGGGCGCTAAATATGTCACAGCTAATGGTTGTGACAAGTTTGCAATACCCGTCACGATTTCCAAAAATAGGTCACTAACTTGGGGTCCATCACTATTTCCTCACTTTCTCACAACAAAATTCACTCACAATATGTCACATCATGCATTGTAGAACAATTACAAAGATTTTATATCTACCTAAATTGGTAAATAAAGACAAAAACCACTACTTTTGTAAAACCCTAATACCCAAAAACTACAATATATTGCAAAATAAAGTCACTTGCATTGCATGCCTCTCTTAAGCATACCTAAATACGGTTCCTATCTCCCAATCACAGGAGGCAATACCCGTCACGGGTATTTTGTAGAAAAATGTGTCACGATGGGCCGGGGCGTATATGGGCGGGCCAGAGAAGTACACGGGCTAGGGCATATGCTTGGAGGAGAGGAGGGTTTGTGTGCTAGCCGACTGGGATATGACCACATGTCCGGTTGGGAGGGATGATGTCGTATCACGAATTTAAAAAAAAATTAGTTAGGTAGTGGAGAATGATAAAATGAGATAAAATAGTTAAGTTTGAGAATTGATCTAAACTAGAATTAGCACGTAGGTAGAATTAACGTAAATAGAATATAGGAACTAAGTGCCCCCCTTAAACGGGATAAGGATGGGCCTTAAACCCGAGCCTTAGACCCGAGTCCAAGGCCAAGCAAAGGGCGAGACCCGAGACCCAGCATCTCCAATCCCAAAGGGCAGCTCGGAGGAGAAGGGCGCTCGGCGAGAAGAAAAGGGAGCTCGGAAAAGGCAGCTCGGCGGAGAAAGGGAGCTCGGAGGAAGGAGTCCAGGAAGAAGCCCTAAAGCAACCAGTTGGTCTTACCAGCTGGCTACAAAAACAGAACAGGCCCCGAGCAAAAGCCAGGGTGCGAGTTGCGAAGCGAGGGTACAAGCAAAGAGCTCGAGGGAGCCGTGTCCGAGCAGTCCGAGTTAGGAGCTCTAGGGAGCCTTGTTCCAACTGACCCGAGCTCAAAACCGAGCAATCCGAGCTAGGAGCTCGAGGGAGCCCGGTCCGAGCTGATCCGAGCTCGAAGGAGCCAGGTAAGAGTGAGTGAACCTCGTGAGAACTCAAGGGAAGCTCGTGACAATCGAGGATGCCCTGTCCAAGCTAATCCAAGCAAGACGACCAAGAGGAGGCCCTGTCCAAGCTGATCCGAGCAAGGGAGCTCGAGGAAGCCCGGTCCAAGCTGATCCGAGCTGGAAGGAGCCAAGTAAGAGCGAGTGAGTTCGTGAGAGTCCGAGGGAATCTTGTGAGAGTCCGAAGGAATCTCATGAATGTTGAGGTAGCTTGCCGAGCTAATCCGACCCAGGGGAGTGCTAGGGCTTTTGGAGATTTTATGAGCCATCTCCCACGAAACACGTTGGCCAAAGAATACCATTCCTAGAAGAATAGCTGCGATGGTATACGCGGAGTGTGTGTTGGACAAGCGGGTTGATTGGTCGACGCTTAATCAAGCTTTGGACCTCCCTGGCAATGTTGGGAAGCATTTAGGCGACGCACTTACATCGAGGTTGCCTATACTATCAATTCCTAGAAATCCTGTGCCGGAGTGGTTTAGCAAAAAGAGTAGTTTGGTTGATCCAGGAGGCCAACAGTTGCCAGCAGATTGAGCGATACCAAAGCCCCGTAATCAAAGGAATAATATTGTGCCGGCTGGTGAAGCGCCTCGTGATGGTAGGTCCCAACAAGGCCCCTAGAATGTGGCCGTCGTTCAACATCCTCCGGAAGTCGCCCTTGTCCAACAAGATGTGGATCAACAAATTGTTGACGAGATATGGAATCAATGTAGTCCGAGATTGGGGGATATTAATATCGGACATGTGACGGCACAACAACACGATAAGTTACACGGGGAGTATGATGCGTACAAGGCTAAAGCAGAAGAACGTGCAAAAGAAAGAGCTCTAAAAACAGAAAGCTTGGAAGCGGAGAAGAACGAGATGGTTGCCGGCATGGCCCAATTGCGGATTGAATTAGAAGAAGCCCGCAATTGTAATACGAAATATGATGCAAGTATTTATGCAATGCAAAACGACATACTCCAACTTCATACCGAACGGGAAACCATGATGTTGGGCACAGTGTTGGCGGCATCACGGGCGAGACATTGTGAGGCTGAGATAGCAAAGATTGTTGAAGAGTGGACATCCAACCACAAGCTGAGAGCCTTCTTACTTACATCTTGGCCGACGTTGGAAAAAATGTATCCAAGTAGATGGGATGACATGGACCTAGAAGTGACTACTGCCAATGGTAGCATCGATTGGGCGCGCATTCAAGAAGAAGATCACCGTTTTGATATCCATGAGAAGGGCAGAGATGGGCAACATAAAATATGGGCAAATGCGGGGACAATGACCACTGAGGGTCAAACTTGTCCCATTTGTCAATATCCATGGGGCCCGGAAGAGTGTTATACGCTCGGAGCATGTGGACATTCATTCCATCCACACTGTCTCATTGAGCATATGATCCAAAGTCGCTCATGCATCATCTGTCATTCGCCGTATCATACCCGTCTATATTTGCAATTTGGCTTGAGAGATTTCATGCCGACACATTGGGAGTATCGTCAAGAATACTTTCCAAATTTTGACGTAGGCACTGATGAAGGGAAACCCGTTAAATGGAATTGGAGATTCAACGTATCACATGCAGAGCTGGTTGCAGCAAACGAGGCATATGGCACCTTAAAAGATCCAACAAACATAATGCGGGCGGCGGAGGGGTTGTATCCTAACCAACCACGAGATTACGGTCTGAAGATGTTTTTCTACAATGTAATGGGGTGGCATTTTGATCGTGAGATACAGACAATATTGCATGGCCTTGGGCCTGCACCACATTACAACTCATCCGGAGAGCTAGCGGTCACTGGTGCGGAATTCAGGCGGCTATGTCACGCGGTGGAAGAAGTCTCAGAACTACGCAATGCAACGTTGGACTTGGTTGCGGAAAGAACGTATCATCAACCCCGGCTACATAGTTTGGCCCTTGACTTTATCTTGAATGATGTTTCCCCAGAAGTCAAGGCTATCCTCGATGGTCTATGGAATAGACAGAGACTGGAAACAGAGGTGCCGCGAGCTTCTTATAGACCTCAAACGCGCGGTAATGATGGTGCCTTCTTGTCGCGCTAAGAATATAGAAGATAAATAGTGCGTACTAATTCAGAGTATTTTTTTCTTTAGGCAGATATCGAATAGTTTAGGTTCCTAGAATTGCTAAATCTATTAAATATTTAGTAGAAAAGAGATATGTAATGTACATGTGTACAAATTCCTTCATGATTTTGAGAATTTTTTTTTAGAAAACTTCCATCTACTGGAAGCACATTTTCCAATTCTCGCTACATATTCTTCTAGAAACTTTCTAATTTCTTCTAGAGTAGACCTTTGTAAATAAAGAATATTGATGTACAAGTTGCATATCAAAATCATATTTTCTTGTATTATTTATCCGCTTATTATTTTAAAAAAATCCTGGAAAGTAAGACTTGAAATGGATGTAAAATAATTCCAATAAAGATAGTATTTGTTGTTTAGTGCAGACAATTCTTCGAATATTTCATCGTTTCTTTCTTCATCTTTGTTCGGCTTGGATTCCTCTCCCTATAACTTAGGTAGTACGTTTAACATTCAAGTAAGACTTTTCTATGTAACATCGTTATCATCATTTCCAAGGTGTTGTAACGAATTAGACGAGGTAAAGAAAAGGCAACGCATATCTCAGAAATTGGTAGAAGCAGTGGAGGGCTGGAAAATTACAAATTCAGATTTACCATTTTCAGGAAATGAAACCCTTCTATTAATTTCCTAGTTAACAATGAGTGCCATTTTCCCTAATTCCATGACTTTACATAAAATGCTCTTCTTTTGTATAGACAATAAATGATTTTTGATGTTGGAAATGACACACCTCAAAATGTATTGTTGCAAATGAAGAACTTCATTGAAATAGAATGAGAAGGAATTTAAAAAAATTGAAATGAGAACCTTGTTCCTTTGGTTCCCTCTCATTCTATTTTAATTGAATGCTTTAGTGATAAATCTCCTCCTCCTTCTCATTCTAATTTAGTTTCGTAGTCATCTGCGATTAACCCTCTTCCATTCCCTCCCCTACTAATTTTATTCAGATATTATTCATTATTGTCCCTTGGTCCTTTGTTCCATGTTCATTCTCCTTCCAATTTAATTGGGATCTATTACCCCTAAGGGCAAGATCCCTTTTGTAGCCCGTCCTGCCATCTTTGACAAGGGCGGGTCACTCCCATGACCAAAATAATTCCCCAACCCGCTCAAAGACTAGTTCAATCAACCACTTCTATAAAGAGACATTGAAATCATATTTAAAGTGAACTTTTGGATTCTCAATCGTAAGGTCTTGAAATATACTTCTGTATGAATCCAAAACCTAAACCCTAAACCCTAAACCCATGTAAACAATTATATTGATATCCATTCTTTATGTTTTCCATATGTTTCACTAAATACTCTTACTTTTAAGTCTTATTTTATACCCTTTCTGTATGTTTACCATATGTTTTATTTTTATTTCTAGACATTGTAACACACGATAAGGTACCTAGTACAGTCAGACCTCGATAAGGGTTACCACGATAAGTGTTAACCCTCTATATGTGTTATGGAGATTTCCGATCCCTTCAAATTAAGACTAGTAAGTGTTATGTGTTAAGTGTTACACATAAACAAGAGATTATTCAGTATCGTGAGACTGTTAGCTAGTGGTGGAAAGATTACCAATAGAGCATTAACCGCGTGGGCCAATGCACACTTTCAAGTAAACGTGACTGAGATTAATATTGGAATAACAATAGAGCAAAAAAAACACTTCAGTTGACTTGATGTTGGGCACCTTGGTGATTCCAAGTGCTTACAAGAGTCTCAATGCCCCGAAGTGGAGGAAGCCACTTTACTTGGTTTACGACAATGCAGGAAAATAATGTAGTTCTATTTGATGACCTTGTGGTGGCTGCTGCTTCAAAGAGATTTTGCGCATTACTTCCAAGACGTGCTAACAAGAAGGAGCTTCTATTTTCTCATGGATGGGTGCAAAATTTCAAGAAGAGATATGATATCAAGGGCTATACCCGTCATAGAGAAGACGCGCTCAGGGGACATTTATGAAGAGGTTTTAAAAAAAAAGGAATACATCAAAACACTTGGTATCTCAGTACAGGCACTTTCTAAACCTGGAAAATATAGGTATACAATGCCATGCTAAAAAAAAACATGGACGACAATACAATTTTTTTAACAATTTATGTTATATTTTTAGAGGAGGACTAGCAGTTGGCGCTTGCTTTGCAACGCATTAGTTCAACCATTTTAATGTAGTTTTAATATCACAAAATATAAAAAAGAAAGGTAACAACAATCTACATAAAATATAAATATATCTTTGAAACCCATGCATGAATTTTTATAATGTAATAGAATAGAATAGAAAAAAATTAATTAAGTTTTAGATTTTTTGCATTTTAACATGGAATTTAAAAAATGTTATGAATGTCAAATTTGTAATCAAGAGTTTCAATCTTATTTTGGATAAGCACAGATTGCAACACACAAATGCAAATTTTACTCACCCACAAACTCAACTTGCAATTACAATCTCAAATTCACACACCCACAAACTCAATTTGCAATTACAATCTCAAAACTTGCAATCTCACTTCAATACTTGTAGTTTCAATCTCCACAACTCGAATATGCAATTTTGCAACTCCAACTTTGTATGCCAACCTCCAAGCTCAGAACTCCAACTTCACAACTTTTTCACTCGAAGTTTACAACTCATAATTTACAATTCAATCTTTTAGTGCTTAACTCAAAAAAAAATTCAACGTCCAATTTCTAATCAAAAGCACAAATTGCAACACACAAATGCATATTTGTCACACCCAAAAACTCAAGCTAATGCTTTGCAACGCAATAGTCCAACCATTTTCATGTAGTTTTTATTTTACAAACTATATTTTAAAAAAGGTAACATGATTTACCGCGTGGTTGGCTGCACCGTACCTATAATTTACTCCAAGGTTGACAGCGCGATTGATCGCTCCGTCACTCTGTGGTTCACTGTGCGGATTATGATTTTAGTAGTATGATGGTAAGTGCCCAGAAAGATAAAGTACTTTTGTTGGTTAATAGTTTTTCTAGACATCAAGTGCCTAATGGAGGTTCAAGATTGAGGGTGACACGAATAGATGAATAATGAATCAAAGTTTCGTAATTACATCCATTATTTCTATAAGTGTTATGTATTTACCTTTTAAATTCTGCTAAGTGTTTTTTTGTTATAAGTTTTACAAATCATCGACATCACAACTTATAAGTCTTATGAGTTACCAGTGCCTAAGAGGAATTTACACTACGGTGGGGAACTCCACTGGCCGGTAAAGAAGTCTCAGCCAAAAATATTAGTATAAATCTTTAGGACATTGTTTGTTTATGTGGACAATAATTGACCCAACTAATAGAAATGAAATGATATTTGCACATTAGACGAGTGTGTAAAAGAAATTTCAAAAGATGTCAGTATAAAAATAAAAATAAAGATTAGATATATCTCGACAAAGATTGATGTCCAAATATAAGGTCAAACTAGGACAAAAATATTCTAAATAAATTATGTATCATCAATATAAATTGATTTTTTAATTTCCTTTCCGCTTTTTGCCATGTCATCTTGTCTTTTCCTTCTAATTTCTTCAATGCGCCAACTCTTTGTAGATGAAAAATCATTTTCCAGAATAGTTTTTAATTTCTTTGAACAAAGAATGGATATCTCCCATCTACTTAATGTTGTAAGGTCCAACATGCATTTTTGGCCGCAATCACCTTTCAAAATCTATACATTTTATATCAAGTGTAAAAATGTATTAAAACTTGTCGGAAAAAATGTTTCTACTTGTCTAGTTTGTGTGGTAAAAAGCTCACATGAATTCAACATACAATGCAATATTGAGAGCCACTTATTACACCAGGTTAACTCTACTTCTTGTATAGAAAACATAATCTAGCATAGAGTTTTTGGGCTACTATCAACTTTGAAAATCTAAGAAAGAGTAACAAGTAGTAAACTCCTACTCTAAACACAAACCCCACAATCAAGTCATTACAATTAAAGTTCAATTGAAAATCAATAGCAATAAAAATTTGCCCCGTACGCAGAACCCCATTCCACTAAAATGCACGTAACTCACTCAATGCTAATCAAACTCACTTAAAATTTGTGCCGCACATACTAGAAAAAAATGCATAACTTAATCAACAATTTTTTTAAAAGATAGACACTCGTGGAAGAAAAAGCATGAACTTGAACTACAGTAAAATTCAGCAAATTTGTAGGGGGAAAGTATATTTTAAGTAAGTTGTTCTCCTCAAGTGATTTTGGTTTCTTGTCCGGGGGTTGAGGTCGGACAAGAAACTAATCCAGAGGAGAGGAACTCTTCAATAAAGTGTTGCCACATAGGCATCCATGTCATCTTTTCATCCATGGTTGAAGTTCTTCATCGGTCAAGCCTTAGCCATAGTGTAAACCCAATCCAATGAAGAACAATTTGTACTCCGACCTTATTGCTCCATTTCCCTTGAATTCTTGGCCGGTGGAGTTCTCTTCCATAGTGTACAGCGGGCCTAAGTGTTAACAAAAAGAATGCTCCCAACCCCTAACACTTCTCGAGGTCTGACTGTAAAGGGAACGTAGGAAATATTTAGAGGCGCGCGGACAAGTAACTGAGTGGACGCGGAATTTGCGTCGGACTGGTCGCGGACAGGGCGCGGACAGGGCACGGACGAGACTCGGGACTGCCCGCGGACAGCTCGCGGACGAGACGCGGACTGCCCGCGGACAGTTGCGACCCTACGGCCGCAGACATGGGTGGACATGGTCGGACAGAGTGCTATAAAGGGGGAGGGAGGAAATTTTGCAGGCACACTTTTCCACAAATCCTGGGCACCCTAACACACTTGCCTCCACGTTGACGGCAGTGTGCGGGATTTCCAGGTGGGAAAGTGGTCCTCCTGAGGACGGAGATTACCCGAAAGGGGATTTTTAGTCCTCAAAAGCATCGGCACAGGTACAGAAGCAGTTGAAGTTGTCAGAGATTTGACGAAGCCGTGTATTTAAGACTTTTTAACAATCTCTCAACAACACTATTTTGAAGTGCTTGCATGGGATTTACTGTTGCACTATTTTGAAGTGCAATTAGATATAGGCGGCATAATCATATTAGAATAGTTAGCTAGTATTAGAATAGCAATTAGAAGTATTTCGTAGTGGTTTAGGTTTGTTTAAAATATTTTCACCATGCATAGCGGTGGTGGAGGTGGTGGAGATGGTGGGGGAGGAGGAATTTAAATGTGCCACATTTGGACCCGGGTCCTTCAAAAAGAGCTAAGAAGGCTGCGGATTTGGAGCTAGATATTTATGGGGACCTTAATCTTTTGGCATATAGAGGATGAGAGGATTTTCCAGAGCCATGGACTTGTCAACAGGCGTATGAATACATTGGTTTTGCTCACCTCGACCGATGGTATACTCCAGAAGCACACGAGGACCATTGTCGATTGAAGCAATTGACATATTCGAATATTACCTCCATTGTGATAAAATTGAGGTTTTTAGAGGTTTTAGGAGCCATCTCCCACGAAACACGTTATCGATCAAATAACATTTCGAGAAGAATTGGAGCAATGATATATGCGGAATGTGAGTTGGGCAAGCAGGTTGATTGGTCGACGCTTGATCAATCTTTGAACACTATTGATAACCTTGGCGTACATCTAGGCAAAGCGCTTTCTTCAAAGCTATCTGTGCTATCGATTCCTAGAAACCCCGTGCCGGAGTGGTTTATGCGCGACAGTACTTTGGTTGACCCACCTAACGAAGAGTTGCCAGCGGATCGAGTAAAACCAAAGCCCCGTATTCGAAGGAGGTGAAGGTGCCTCCTCGTCGCGCTCCGGATATGGAATGTAAATAGTGCATACTAATTTGGCATATGTGTTTCATGAGGCGGATATCAAATAGTTGAGGTGCCTAAAGTCGAAAAATCAATTAAATATTTAGTAGAAAAGAATGATGTTGTGTACATGTGTACAAATTTCTACTTGATTTTGAGAAAACAAATATAGAGAACTTCCATCTATTGGAGGCACATTTTCCAACCCTCTCTACGTGTTCTTCAAAAAACCTTCTAAATTCTTCTAGAGCACACAACCATGTAAAAAAGGAAATTTGATGTGCAAGTATTGTTTTAAAGGCTTACTTTCTTGTATTCATTATCGGCTTTTTTTTGTTTTTGTTTTGTTTTTGATGTATTTATTTCCTTGACGATTATACCGTTCCTTGAATATTGTGTTGAATATAGTGTTGAATATAGTGTAGACCAGACTATTTGAAATTTCCTACACTAATTGAAAATTTACATGCAATTGTTGACTGACACATAGTTGCTTGAGAACAAATACCCAATCAGAACTTGGCATGGACATGCTTTTATGGAAATCAGTGTGAGTGATCTACATCAATAATCCCTCTACACTATATTCATTGTTTAGTGTACTGGACTGGGCACGTGGACTAGGGATTAGTGGGCTAGGACTAGGTGCGCTGGCGGCTTGCGGACTGAGCGAGGACAGTTCGCAGACTGGGCGCGAACTGGGAGCGGACGGTTTAGACAAACTGGGAGCGGACGGGGATCGGACTGGGAGCGGATAGTCCACGGACTGCCCGCGGACGGGACGCGGACTGTTCGCGGACTGGACACGGGTAGTCCGTGGACTACCCGCGGGCTGGGCAGGGAATGCCCGCGGACGGGGCGTGGACGGGGTGCACATGTTATTGAAAGCGGAAGGGGTCCCCATGGCTTGACACTTTCTTAGTCCTAGAAAGCCTTGACGCACTTGCCTCCACGTTGACGGCGGTGTGCGGGGCTCCAAAGGGGGAAAGTGCTCCTTTTGAGGACCTTCATTTTTCCAAGGGGAGATGTTTGTCCTCAGAAGCATCTATTTTTTCACTTTTATAGGTGATGGTTATGCCAACGGTGGGGTTTCAGCAATCTATCCAAGCATGGCAACAATATTTTGAAGTGCATCCTTCAATTTGTAGCCTAGGCAATACTATTTTAAAGTGTAGGTAGTCTTCAGATCTTTGGAATAGAGCAATTGTTCTAGAATTTTTGTATGATAATAGATAATGTGGGAAAGTAAATAGATATTATTGTAAGTAACTTTTGTAATACGGGAATTTGTAGAAGACTTTAGAAGAATTTCATGATGGAAAGCGGAGGTGGCGTTCAAGGAGCACGGAGGATGATGGTGGACAAACCAAGCGAGGAAGGTTTTACAACGAAAAAGACAAAGAGGAACCCAACAAATTTGGAGCTGGAGGTATATGCAAACGGTGATCTTCAAAAAAAGGAAGGTTGGGAATCAGTGTGTGAGCCATGGACAGCCGACAATGCATTGGAGTACATCAAGTTTGCGCATCTCGACAGATGGTGGCTTGCGGAGCTCCACCCTAAACATTGTGCAGCGAAAGCAGTCACGTATAGACAGATCAATGACGTGCATGTGAAGTGGAGGTTCCTGGAGATCCTACATGCCCTTTCTAACTTGGAGAAATGGCCAAAAAATAATATTCCTAGATCCATAGCAACATTGATGTATGCAGAATATCAATTAGGAAAGCAAGTGGATTGGTCAACGATTCACGACCCCTTTTCAGGTGGTCGGAGACTTGGACGCCATCTTTCAGCAAAGAAACCTCGAAAGATTCCAAGAAACAATGCCCCTCAATGGTTCCTTGATAACCCTACCTTGTATGACGATCCAAATGATGAAGTGCCATTCAATCGAGAAATAATTGTTTCACCAAGGAAGAGTAGCGGACGAAAGCGTAGAGAAAGGAAGGTTGAGGCCACACATTGCAAAGAATTGGACAAGCATGCCCCAAACCAGATTGGGGAGGGGTCAAACCCACTTTCAACAACTATGGAGATGGCCAATGCTATTCAATGCAAAGCCGCTGATGCCCCGATGAAGTTTGATGAAGATAAGTATGGTGAGTTACAGGCACAATTGGAAGTGCTTAGTGTGGAAATAAAGAGGTTGCAACATGGACGAGACGATGATGTGGAAACGGTGTCAAAAGTACGTGCGCTAGAGACAGAGAAGAAGAACTTGCTTGCTGAAGTGTTTGCTGAAGTGTTGACTTGATTGACTTGTACAATCAAGTCAATCAAGTCAACAATAACAATGAAAAGTATATGATTGAAGTTGCAGACTTATAGAGGGAGCTACAAGAAATCAAGGCACAACATGTAGTAGCGAAGATGACGCATGCAGGTTTGCAGCAAGAATTGGATGAATTAAAAGTATATTGGGAGAACGAGGAATCAACCCGAAACAATCTTAAATTGTTGGTTTCAACAATAATCGATGAGCGTGAAGAGATGATGCTCACAATGGTATTTGCCGTGGCACGGACACGACAATACGAGGCGGAATTCCAGAGTATATGCGCTGAATGGACATCGGAGAAGAAGTTAAGGACCCTTTTGCTCACATCATGGCCTCGTGATGAAACCATGTATCCAATCAGTTGGGATGATAGTGATCCGTCGCTACTATTGAACAACAACAATATTGATTGGAGGCTTGTGACAGAAGAGGAACATCGTTGGGACATTGGAGAAGTGCATGATCATCCAACTGAAATGATTGGAAAGCCGTTGTGGCAAAGACCACACCCCATGACATCCGACGGATCATCATGTCCCATCTGCGATAATCCTTGGGGTCCTGAAGGGTGTTATATGATTGGATCGTGTGGCCATTCGTTCCATCCGCATTGTCTAATCAAGAGTATGATTCGTTCGCGTACTTGCGGTGTATGTAGGGCGCCATTACATCCACGTTTGTATCTTCAATTTGGCCTACGGGATATCATGCCAAGTCATTGGGTGTATCGTCAAGATGATTATGACTTTGCACTTGAAGACTTCAATGGGAACCCTGTTGAGTGGAGTTGGAGACATAATATGTCCAAGGCACAACTATGGCATACCTTTCAAGGGGAAGAATTGTTAGATCTGATCCGGACAAACTAGTACATGCAGCAAATGAGATGTATCCTGACAAACCGGCAGATTACGGCATGAAGATGTTTTTTATCCAGACCCTTGGATGGCATTGGAGTCGTCAAAGAAACAAATTGATGCACGGCTTAGGACCGCCACCATATTACAACTCATCTGGCGAGCGAGCTGTGGAGGATCTAGAACTACGAAGGGCTTATCGTGATACAACACTAACTGCAACAACTGGAACGGAGGAATTATATTGGGAAGAACGCTACCATCAAAAACGACTACTCACTATAAGAAACCCGTGTTTTTTGTCACGTCCTGAATCATGTCCCAGGAGACATGTAGACATCCGAATTTACATCCCTCTGACGTACCAACGCGTGTAACACGCTGTAACGCGTGGGGACATCACCAAAAACGCAAGGACATTCCCGCGACAGGGACGATTTTCGGAGATTTTGGGAGGCTGGAAATGATGCCAACTGGGCGCCACGTAGACGACACCTAAGCGGCAAGATGACGGGCAGTGCCACATGGCCGGGAAATTCATCCTCTCCATTGGTGACGTGGCATGTGACGTGGACCCACGTGGCCTCTGATGTGGACCCATGAAAGAGTGACGTGGCGTGCCACGTCAGCAGAGATTTGCGTCGTATTTTTTTCAGATTCATGTTTGCTGGGACGTCACTGGGAACATGGCTGCGTTTTACAAAACGTCCCAGATTGACGTGGAGATGTCGACGTGGATGTCTACAGCGACGCGTACTTGCTGTGGATGTTCGTTTTGTCGAACATTGCCATGTTGCACAGGACATGTCCATAGACATGACCAAGTTCTGAGGTACGTTGCTTATCCATGCACGTGGTTATAGAAGGTGTCATCGCGGATGTCTCATAAAATTTATGCGTGTCTGACGTGACATCTCCTGAGACATGGTATTGTTCACGGCGTGTATTTGATGATGTTTTGGAGGATACGAGACGTGCTGTAGAAGACACGAGTACTGTCTATGTGGACGTCATTGTGAACGCGCGGACGTCTATATGTTGACGTCATAATGTTCTTCAGGACGTCTCTGAAAACATCTACTTCAAATTTATGGATGTTATGAAATACGTCGTCGTGACCCTACAATAGTCCCTGAAAACATCTGTGCGTCATGTGTGACGTGTTACCAAGACATCAACGACGACATGTAGACGTCGCGAAAGACATCCACTCGCCATGTCATAGGTGTTACTGAAGACATCATCACGTAGATCGAGACGTCCGAGAATACATCCGCACGTCTATCCGATCCGAGAAAGAGACTGAACCCTTGAAAAGTAGACGTCTCATAAAACATCCCCATGTCGCTAAAGAAGTGCGTTCAAAGACATCATCATGATCACCCAAACGTCCTAGAGAACATCCTATTGTCACGTTGGACGTCCTAGATGGACATCATGCATATCACATAGCCGTCCCACAAAACATTGCCTTGTCATAGAACAATTGTTATGAAAGACATCACCATGTTCACGTAGACATCCAGAAAAACATGACCACATTACGTCCAACGCGTTAAATGAACATGAACCTCATCACAGAGCCGATGTAGGTAACATCCCCTTGTCACGTAAGAATAATTCTGCAGAACGTCATCGTGATGACGCAGACGTCTACGCTAACATTCTAACGTCATGTCTAACAGGGGGCATGAACATCGTCCTCAACACATACTCGTCGCAGAGAACATCCTCATGTCAATAAACAATTGTCATAAAAAACATCATCATGATTACATAGTCGTCCGGGATAACATTCCCACGCCATGGACAATGTCTTCCAGGGAACATCGAAGCATATACGTAGACGTCCCACGTAGCATACTAACGTGACCATGCATACATTCACTAGGACATCGCGGGCGTCCCCCCAGACATCCCCGTGTCATAATCTAGATGTCATACAATATGTCTCTTCTAACATTCAGGTAACCACGTCTTCCACTGGCTCCAATGTCTTCGCAGCCTGTCGATGCTCCCATGTGTGCATCATTAATTTCCATGCTTGTCCATTGCTCCACCTATTCAACATGCCAACAATGCCTTCGGTTAAACTAGTGATAGAGTAGTATACATTATTGCATTAGTTACCAATCGCAGAACCATCATAAGATACATGGTCCAATCGTGCATGCACACATATCCTTGATCATGAACTATTTTGACGTTCTGGATGACTGACACTTTGGTATACATGCTACAATATGGGCCAAGACGTCCGCAGAGATGTTCTACCAGACGTCGTACGCTGGCATGGAAACGTCCACGTGTTTCCACGGACGTCTTCAGAGACATCTGCAATAACGTCCTTCTTGTCCGCCTGCTTTAATCCAACTTCGACTTGTAACAGTCATCAAGATTTCAGAACTTCTAAGGTTTCGAAGAAGTCACTCACCCATTTCTTTGCAGGCCCCGTATGTCATTTATTCCTGACCGCCTCTGCTCTTGTTGAAGTCCCTACCTGTACTTGTGAAATGTCAGCGAACTATACTTATGCAATGTCTAGGTATATTGTGGATAATACAGTTTCTGACACTCTCTCATTGAAAAATGTACATTACTACCCACCGCATAGTTCCAAAAAGAAATATGCCTACATACAAGTCCAAATATGGAGTAGGTGTATATATTTCCAACCTTCTGAAGCGGCTTCCCCTGTTTGGACCTTTCGGCTGCCTTTGTTGCATCAACCTTTGTCACTTTGGACGCTCCCGTTGACTTCTGCGTGTCGCTCTTCCCCGGTTTTGACAATCCTACAGGCTTAGGTGTCTTTGACAATGCCTTTAGCATGTTACCTGGTTGCATTCTACGTCGTTCAGTTCCCGCAGACCCCCCCGGTGTTTCCATGTCATCCTGCACCTTGAATTCATCACAAGTTCGAAAATTTGTCAAAGCATCAACACTAGCCCTGCTATATGTAGAACAAAGAAGTTTACAAGCCCATGTACACCCATGTTATCAACTTCATAGTAAATATGACATAGACAGGATTTGAGATATGAATGGCTTACAGTTCGTAGTGATTACCTAGACGATAACAGCACATATACTGATCAAAATTAAACACAGCTAAATTATCACGACGACGTCGCTTGAAACATTGCTATGTTCCTAGACATGTCCAACAACATCCACACAGACGCGAAGATGTTACCAAAAACGTCCACGCGTTTCCTACATGCTAGTCCAGATGTCCTGTACAACGTGATGACGTCTGAAGTTCCTCTAAGCACATCCTCGATCACTTTACCTGCTGGGAAGGCTCTGCAGACATCGGCGTATCTATGATTGCGTAAACATCATCCTCTTGAGCCTTGTCGCCTTTGTTCGGTGCTTGTGTGAAGCCAAGTGTATCTTCCCCCTCCCCGGTGCCCTCTCCTTTTGCGGCCTCAATAGAAGGGTCACCCCCTACATCCTGTCCAACCACCATTCCAACATCCTCGTGGCTGCTCCGATGTGAGACGCCAGAGGTAGCATGGATTGGCGAGGTAGGGCGCGTTGTCTCTGTGATGAGCGTGGGCGGTGGAGGTTCCTGCAAAGCCACAAAATGGACACGCTCTAGGGGATCCGTGGATTGGGTCAGTGTTGAGTCCGCGTGCGATGTCTTCCGGGCCAAGAGCTCCCGAAACATGGCCTCCATGCGCTGTGTGGAGTCTTCAATCTTCGACTCCAGTCGCTTGTTCGAGGACTCAATCATCGCCTCCAGACGCTCGTTTGTCGCATCCATTTGTCCCTCCAACTCAACCAAGCGGCTCTGCAAGTCTTCGAGGTCATCCTCCGCAGTACCACCTGCGCTCTCCTTCTCCTCTTGAATCCGTTCTTCGATCTCGTTTATGATCTCAGACTCCCAGGGTTCTCGATTATGGCAAAGAGTCTCGCAGGAGGTCAAACAAAACATCGTTAGAACATGAGAAGTCAATGATAAACAACAACAACGGACCTGTACACTCAAACTCTACGACAGTCAAGACCCACTGTGGACAGACATCCGCGTTTCCCAAGACATGCATAGACGTCCTATGCAACATCCTTCACAACGACGAAGACATGTAGACGTTGTCCGAGACGTGTAGACGTCCTCCAAAACGTCCAAGGATGTCTTGACGTTATGGAAGACGTCCACGCGTTATCGAAGACGTCCATAGACGTCTTCAGCAGTGTCGCAGGCCAAACGTATAGCTTCGAATATGACTGTACAGGACATCTTCTTTGACAACATGTCGTTCTTTATAAGTAAATAAGACAATCCAAAGCCCAACATACAGCAAAATAAAGGTGCCAAGAAGGAATTTATCATACCAATTTTACTACAGCCGCCTCACGGAGTGAAGCCATTTTAGACTTGGACTTTGATCCCTTCCCCTTCGAGACTTTTCGCATTTTCTCTGTTGTTAGACGTGACTCCTCAGTGGCCCTCTTCTGCACGAGCCTGTTCCACTGGGCATCGGTAACTTCAGGTGGTTTGCGCTCCTTGTTGTCGATCATCCGGTTGAGGCGAAAACGGCGGTTGATCAAAATCTTGTTCACCCTAATGCGAATGAACTCGGGTTCGATGTTCTTCCTTTCCCCCTTCACCACCCAACCTGCAAAAACAGAAAATCATGAATGCACCGCGGTCAGTCGTCTCGAAAAACTAGAAGTACAAGTCATCCAGATTGAGACGGTCAATCTTACAATTGCAAATGACCATGCACACTAAAAAATATGTGGACAAGGCCAGCAGTGAGACAGGGTTGGACGTCCTTGGATCTCCTACATCCAAGACACATTAAGATATCATCAAAGGACGGCACAACAGTGCGGAGAACAACTTCGATCTCAAGAGACGCAACCTGCAAAGCTAAAATCCAAGAGAGACCGCAACACTTTCAATATGAAGATCATACAGAAATACCGACATCGAAGACATAATCCTCCCAAAGGAAGGCGAAGCAAAGCAGTTGAAAGACCAACATCAGACAACAGAAATCAGAGAGTACACATGGTACAGCAAGGACGAGAAGAAGTGAAATGCAACCAGCACAGCATTGCAATGGAGGCGACCTAGTCTCAAAGCACGGAGATTCAATTCATGTCAGGTACAGGCTGCAAGGCGAATGCAGCGTGATCCACAGCAGTCACCGAAAACAACTCCATGTCAAGAACAGACTGCAAGGTGACCGAAATTATAATGAGCCTTAAAATCTGAGGTACTTTGACAGGGGATGACTGAGAGAGCAATACGCAAAGTAAGCATTCTAAACAAATCAGGATTCAATGTCACACATATAAAGCATTCCTTTACCTTGCCACAGGCGCTTGAGAAATCGCTCCTTGGTTGCCTCATCCTGCTCAGCAAAGTTGTAACAGGGATCCAAGTTCGTAGCCAGGGCCCACAAATCCGCCTGGAAGGCCCCCACTAACGCACCGTAAGGCTCACCTTTCTCATCAACTGTGATGGGCTTTTTCTCCAAGATCTTCTCGCGACCCACCGAGGCGTGCCTGTTGCTATGGCGAGGCGGTGTTGTGTCGTGAAATATGTCCTCGTCTTCCACCTCCTCATCATCTGAATCTTGTTCCTCCTCTTTGTCATCTTCGTCTTCATACCCTCTGCTGTGCAAAAGAAACCCTTGCCTATTTAAATGTTAAAAGCCCCAAGCACGTCCATTGTAGGGCGTCACGGACGTCCACAACGACGTCTGCACGTCACGTGTAACATTACTGTGTCCTCACTGACGTCCCCGCCTGTGTCAGCGTTACAAAAGAATAATATACAAGATCCTCACAGTTCCACTACCTTTATCCACGAGTCTTCAAAATAGAAATTCATACAGACGCCTCAGACTTCACATTGAATTCCAGTACGTACTCGAAATTGAAGATTAAAATTTACTTCATACAAAGCGTACAAAGTGGAATACAACACACAACATAAAAGGCAATAAATAACTCCAAACATTACCGACTTTGCATTTTAAAATATTGAAATTACAAACAAGGTAAGCAACAACGACCCTTAAACCGACTGCTTTAACTATGTCATACGTTGTAAGACATCGCCGTGACTACTAGGACGTCTGCAGAGACGTCTGCATGTCCTCCACCGCGTCGCCGGGGACGTCAAAAAACAAACTTCTACTTGTCAGTAAGGACTTCAGAATCAATGAATTTAAGTTCCATTGTGCAATAAAAAGCGAGAAACTGACCGGAAGTCGCGCTGCATCTCCAGCGCTTTCATCCGTAGTGTGGCCTTCTCTTTCGCTGTCAAAGCTGCTCGTGTGTCCTGGGCCCTGCCTTTCCCTTTAGAGCTACCACGCACATCAAGCTTCTGCTTTGTTCGCCGCTCAAGAACTTCTTGTGGAGCTCCATCATCCCCATCACTTGACGGACTGTCCAGTTGCGTTGGAGGCGACCGGTTGCGCTTCTTCATTTTCTCGTGCGACTTTGGCATCTTGACCCGACGAGGTGGCCACTCCACGAAGGCTTCCCCCTCCTTCTGCAGCAACCATCGCACACCAACAACAGAACAAGTCAACGACCGAGAGAAGAACACACAAATTGAATACAACATCCTAAACGTCTCCAATAATGATGAAACATCACTGTGGACATGCGAACGTCTCCAACAGTGCAGTAACATCCCATAATAATGAGAACATAATCAGCAAGCATCATTACTAGTTGTAGTAAAGGATATGAGAGCACGGTCTGTCTTCCACGCCGAAGTGAAATAAAAAAAAATACTAGTACCAGCCTATACATTCGTAGACGACGCTGAACGCAGGATAACCAACTCTCATTCTTAAGGCGGTGGGTAGAACTTCAACAAGAAAAAAATTGCTCACAGATTTTTCACATATACACTAACCACATAATCACTCCATAACACATACGCAGTCAAGAAAATTGAATGCCCAATCAGCAAGTTCGGAGATCATCCATAAACAACACAAGGCTTGTCTTTGACAAACAAAAAACACTAAAATCAACGAGGGTGATTTCCTGGTGATTTCCCAAACCACACCGATATTACCACCGAAACCCTCCTAACGTCGCCAACAACGCTAAGACGTCCTGCAAGACATGTTAACGTCTCCAACAGCGCAGTCACATCACAAAGAACAGGTACACATCTTCAAGAGCTTCCGGGCCCAACCTAAAACATGAAGACGTCTTAGAATACAGCAAATGAATATTTCAACCCAAACCCAGAAACATCCAATTTCGCTTAGCGTTATCGACAACAGGACCGCAACCCGGTGGACGTCTCCAACAACGTGAAGACATCGCGCGGGACATGCTGACGTCTTCGACAGCGTGATAAAATTAACCTAAAGTAACACACATGTTCAACAGCGACCTTGCGTAGGCTGAAACACGAAGACGTTTCCTAGAGCGCCAAAGGCGAGACACCTGAAAGCCATGTAAACAACTGTCCGTGCTAAGGGTCAACAAACCCTGGACAACGTCAATAGAGCACTCCCAACTGTGGGCATTACCTCGGCCGACCTCCACTTTGCTCCACATCGAAATTGAAATAGACACAAGTGAAACTTTGGACAATCACAGCACGCACAATCCCAAATATCCAGACATCGACATCATGGGCTTACAAAACGTGAACCCAAAACAGACGTACCTCTTAGAAGCTCCACATCATGCACAGAGACCACCAAAAAAAGATACTGATCTAAATTGCAGCAATTTCAACAGGATGTAAACCGAAAGCAAAGCACGAATCAAACCCCGCTGTCACGGTGCCGAAGGTGCGGCTTCCAACTATAGTCTACAAGAATCTCCGCGCGGCCCTTCCCACGTCCAATTCCTCTCACGTCCCTCACCCGAAGTGACTCCTTCCTACAAGGTGATCTGCGGTCCTTGGCTGCACCCCCATGCAGGAAAGTGGAGCCCAAAGGTGATCCGTCGCCCCGCCCAACGCAGGCACGTCCTCCGTCGTCGCTGGGAGTAATACCCCCGAAGGAGACCTATACCCGTGCAGTCTTCTACAAAGCACGTGTCGGAACGGAAGAACTGAGAACGACGCCAAGATTTATTGTGTTTCCTAGGGTTTGCAGTGCTGTGGAGGTGGTCCATACCTTTTGCGACGAGGGGTTTGGTGTTGTCGGTGGAGCTGATTCCACTGCGTCCACGGCCTTGCTCAAGCGCTCGCTCCTCCTCACTTGAGTCGATAGAATTTGGCGTTTCTCCCTCATGTTTGCAGTTGTGGGAGACACCCTTGCAATTTGCTCTACAAAATTGTTGAAGACCTGAAGAGCGGCCTCAGTGACGTCGGACTCTCGAACCTCTGCTGGTATGGTGTCTCTCACTACGAAAACCCTAGGTTGCACTACAAAGTGTCTACTAACTGCCATGTTCGAATTACATCACTCATGTGAAATGCACCACAATAGGGTTTCCAAAGACCCCATCCCAATGTCCTACACGCACCTTCGTTGTCCTCTTCTGTCTGTACAATATTCATTGCACTACGTTAGACACGTGGACTAGTAATGAGTGCAGGCCGTCCCAACAAATGCGCGGCCATAAAACATCCCCGTGGACATCCCCACGTTTCTAGAGATGTCCGTGGAGACATCTCAAATGACATTCTTACGAACGCTGTAACGTCCACAAGAACATCTCTGTAGACGTAACGTGTAATATGAGAATGTCCCATGCGTTCTGTAAAGTCAACTGGGTCCGTTTGTGTACGAGAGCACCCTAGAAGAATCCATAAATTGTTGAAGAAGTTATAAAATGTATATATGTATTGTCATTTCTGTGTGAATTATGTACAGTTGGACATGTGTGCGCTATCCGAATTAGTTAATCTGCAAGAGTTCTATGTTGCCTTCATCTTTGAGCATACTGCACTTAAATTAGGAAATGACATCCACACGTTCTCTGAGACGTCTAAGCGTTAACCGGGACGTCATAGAGAACGTCAACGTGGACGACTTAAAGTTCTGTTCAGCGTCGTTAAGACAAGAGTCTTGCTTTTGAAGAGCCGAATACTGACATTATTCTGTGATGACAGGGATCCTCTCACGGCGGAACAAAGACCAAGTCAATACACTCTTCAGCGGTCACTGCCCTATTTGGGTGAGTACATAAACAGAACTTCCCTAACTACATAATTTTTCATACCATGCATCAGTATGTGTCCAATACCAACTTCTGTGACACCCGATGAGCTACATACCGTGAAGATATACATGACTTCAATACCATTCTCCTCGTTTGTGTATTGATAGTGCTCTGTAAAACTATAGACACTTGATTCCTAGTAAGTGTTCATAAACAATGTGCGTTATATGCAGACGTCTTGGTGGATGTCTTCGTTGATGTCTCTGCAGACAACTGTAGAGACGTCAGTGAGTTCTCTGAAACGTTGTCAATGGTAAATCCGACGTCTGTAACCCCCTAGACATAGACGTGTACATGCACATCATGTTTATTGTGCTACAATTATAGGGTCATTGAGCCGTGTCGCTGCATCCCCATGGCGTTGCATGAGGAGGCAGGGTCAGATGTCAAATCTGTGGGAGAGTGCGATCATCCGTATGAACCATATCCTTTCGAAGATTACAATGTACAGCATGTCGCGTACTTGCAACGGCTAGTGCTTCTACATAGCGAACACATGTATTTATACGAGCGTGGATTGATGAACAATCAGGATTTCTTGGCTGAGACCGTGGATGATGTATACCACAAGAACATGTTCAGCATGTCATGGTTCTACGAGGATTGTTATCCCTTTGACACTTGGGAGGATGATTACGACCACTGGCTGTACGATCAAGTCTTTTTTGCTATGATCGATGGAGATGATGTACTAGCATCTTAGAGGCCTCTATACTGAAGCCGGGTTCTTGGACCTATTATGTAATAAGGATGTCGTTCTTTATAGACGTCTGAGTGGTAGACGCGGATGTCATTAGTAATGTTATGATGTTTCTCTGTTTATGAGGATGTCCAACTCAACGTGATGATGTTTACTACTTCATGGGTGAACGTTCGCTTTAGAGGCTTCGGTAACAGGGAGTGAAGCCATCTTTGACTATGTAAACACTTGCGAATATGTAATGTACACATTGTTGACCGTTCTTCCTCCCATCCTCATTCAGAAATTCAGTTTTGTTCACTTCCGATCATTGAATGTAACGTATCCCATCTCCTTTGTCGAAACATGAATCATCATTATGTTTTCATTGCAGAGCATGTTGCAAGTGCAGTTGGGAGCTTCTTGATTTGGAATGCGTGAATATGTCGAGCCGTCGATGGACACTTCATTCGTACTGAAGTAGTGACATTAAATAAACAACGCCATCTTCACATGCCCGGCCATCGACTACAGGCAAAAGAAGCAGTGGTGAGTGACGTACACTGGGCTGGGCGTTGGGACGTCCGATGGAATGTCCGTAGGGATGCCTGTCTAAACGTCACTCCGTTCTCGAAGACATGGTCATAGACATTGTGAAGGACATGATGACAAATCATACCACCACTTGTATAGTTAACTCCTAATATAATAGGTGATTTCACATCAGATATGAGTTTTGAACAACATCTCTGACATTGTATATGTATTGCTAGCCACGTGAACCATGCGTACGGGCAGGCGTCGCAGCGGCGCAAGAGTCCGGATCGATGACGACGGCCATACACTGCGTCACATCCCTCTTGCTGATCTCATACTACAAACAGAGCTACGAGTGGCAACGGAGCAGAATATAGCGTCATACCGCTGCCCTTGCCGAAATTGTCACGGCGGTCAGCGCAGACGTATAAACGTCATTCGAGAGCACCACACGAGAGTTGGTAGACATCCTTGTTTATCGTTTTCCATGATAGGTGGGGATCCTCCCGCTGGATATCCAGAGGACGGTATCTGGGTCCAGGACATTGCACATGACGATGACGTTGTAGAGCAGGCACCAAACATTGGCGCTTCTGATGTCCTGCAGGACATCGCCGACGACATCTCCAGACGTAATCATGTTACAGAGGACGTTACTGCATTGGATGAGAATCACGACGTCCAGCGCCAGGTCATGGAGGCCCTCGATCGTGGTGATGCACTGCATAGGGATGCAGAGGGGCAGCAACACTTGGAAGAGGACGACGACATTGATAGCAATACGGTGGATGGCCTCCAGCAATTGTATGAGGAAGCCACGACACCGTTGTATGCGGGATCCAGAACCAGCGTTGTTTCCGCTACAATCGTCATCATGAACATGTGTGTTGTTTTTGGGGTGAGCAACACGTTCACGAGAGAGTTGCTGCGGTATTTGGCAGAGGATTTGCTCCCTGTAGGCAACAAGCTGCCCAATAGTCATTACGCCGCATCGAAGACCATTCGAAGGTTGGGATTGAACTACAACAACATCCATGCATGTCCTGATGGTTGTGTCCTCTATGAAGATGAACATGCGGAGTTGCAGACATGCCCAAAGTGTTCCAAGTCCCGATGGTTGGAGGGCACTAACTCCATCCCAGCCAAGGTGATTAGGCACTTCCCTCTCATTCCCCGCTTGAAATGGATGTGGCGATCACCAGAAATTGCGGGGATGTTGACAGGTCACACAAAGCACGTTAGTGACGACGGCGTGATGCGATCCGTGATTGACAGCCCAGCATGGAAACACATCAACATGGACGTCGCGTTTGACAGCTTCGGACGTGAGGACCGCAACATGCGTCTTGCTTTAGCACTGGATGGTGTCAATCCTTTCAAGTTGAGCAACACAAATTGGTCTACGTGGCCAGTGCTGGTCTTAATCTACAATTTGGAGCCTTGGTTTGTGACGAAGAAGTTCTTCATATCCATGTGCATATTGATATCGGGGAAGCGTTCCCCAACTGCAACAAACATCGACGTGTTTGTGCGCCCGCTGTTGAAGGAGCTACACCAACTTTGGCGAGGAGTCCCCGCACAGGATTTTACCCAACCCGTGGGGTCTCGACGCTTCAATCTACGTGGATTGTTGATGTGGACCATTTCGGATTTCCCTGCATACGGCCTAATCTCAGGCCTATGTTGTAAGGGATATAAAGGATGTCCTGAATGTGGCCCGGAGACAGATGCACGGATGGCGAAGACAGGGGATATGCGTCCTGACCGTACGACACGAGGTTCGAAGATAGTGTATGGAGGAGCACGTCGGTACCTTGCTCGTCACCATCCGTACCGTAGGAACACTAGGTTCAATGGGAAGCGTGAGAACCGGACAGCGCCTCGAACCATGTCAGGTGCAGACGTCATCCATTACGCAGCGTGGCGGCAGTCATACTTAGATCTTGGTGGCAAGGAAGGATCTCCAAGTGACCCTGTGCACTACACGGGAGTCAAACGTCTTAGCGCATTCTTCGAACTTCCGTACTGGCAGGTGAACACTTCGTATATGCTGGCTGTTGGAACAAATACCGGATGCATTGTGTCAATGTTGCTGTCATGGTAGACGTCGCAGCATTACTTGTGATGTCTATGTCGTTATGGAAGATGTTCTTGCAGACATACTTCAGGACATCCTCAGCAGCAGAGGGATGTTTCTAGAACCGCGTGGCAGTGTTCTTAGAAACGCACATGAAATATTACAAATCTAATCAACATGCATGGTTCATTCTAACAGCATCTCAAGGTTCGACACGTACTGGACGTCATGCATTGCGAGAAGAATCTATGCGAGAACATTCTGAAGACATTGTTTGGAATGAACGATAGCCCAGGAAGTCGTCAAGATGTGGAGGACTTGAACATACGTGAGGAGATATGGCTGCAGCCTCCCCGACGCCGAGGTGACGAATACTACATGCCGCAGACACCGTACATACTTAAGCCTGAGGAGAAGCGAGAGTTTGTGCACATTGTTTCTAGCATCCGCACTCCCACAAACTACGTGGGAGCAATTCACAAGCGGTTGCAGGACGGAAAGCTGCAATACATGAAGACACACGACTATCATGTCCTCATGCAATAGGTATGGATACTACTCTTAAATTACCTTCAGTCATAATACACTTATTTGTAACAACTATAGTGCATTGCATGGGAACTGTGAATGTCTGTTTTTGAGGATTCTCTTGTATGGACCCTTTCCTGTAAGCCACGTCTTGCAAAACATGTGGACGTTGAATTGGACACAAACAAATGTTCTGCAAGACACGATGATGTTTTCTATGACATTTCAATGTTTGGCCAGACAATGCTGATGTTTGTCGAAACATGCGCAGCGTAGGAGCCCAGAGGTGATCGCAGCCATGATTATTTCCACCTTCTTGTGTTTTCGTTTTGAGAAGTCGAACATGGTGATTGTACTACCTTTTGTAGATTCTCCCGGTGGCTGTTCGGAACTTGCTGGACGTAGAGGTGCGCGTAGCTATCATCAAAATGTGTAGAGTCTTCCAGCGTATATGTGAGAAAGAGGTACGGGAAGACGCCCTCGATGCTCTCATGCGGGACGTGGTAATCGCAACGTGTGTGTTGGAGAAGGAGTTTCCGCCCACATTCCTGAACGTGATGGCTCATCTTCCCGTGCATCTCGTGGAACAACTGTTTATATGCGGACCGGTGCATTGCAGGTGGATGTATCCAATTGAGAGATACATGAAGACACTGAAAGATTACGTACGGACGTATGCACATCCAGAAGGGAGTATAGCAGAAGGCTATAGGTTGGAGGACACGCTTGGGTTCTGTACAGAGTACATGCAGCGGCATACAGCAACAACCCACCGTGTATGGGACCCGAACGAGGACGCCAATATGAACGACGAGATATTGAGGCTGAATGAATACACGAAGCGAAGACTGTCCGATGAGGTCCGCGGCTATGCACACGCATTCGTAATTGACAACGCACCTTGCTTCGAGCCGTGGCGAGAGTGAGTACCTCTCTAAGCACTTTCTGATGTTCTTCTTGACATCATTCATATGCATCAAAATAGGGGACACGTGAACGTTACATGCCTGTCCATGCTGACATTGTACATAACATTGTAGAATTTTGGAGGATGTACAAATGATGGACGTGCACATGTCATTTGCAACGTCCACGTGAACAGGCGGATGTCACTGGAGACGTCTTAGGGGATAAATCCCAACGTCACAGGTGCACTACATGATTACCGTACATGATTGATGTCTAAGAACAGAGGTGGATGTGCTGTTTAGGGAATACATCACAGCGAAGGAACGCAGATGGGAAGAGCGAGAGGCATTTCGAGTACTGTCACGACGTCGTCGACCTTCTAGACCGGTGACATACCCACCTGATCTGAGTGATTTGCCAAGCTTTGCTGATTGGCTGAAGGCGCGGGTGCAGGCAGCAGAGCAGGCTGGAGTTCTCTTGGACCAGGGCGTGATACAATATTCATGTCCGCCGGAGCGTTATGCAACCTCCCACCGACAAATGTATGCATTTGGGATGCATTTGCGTGTTAGGACTTCCGAAAGAGGCCTTGTAACTCGGGACTCCTGTGTGGTGGCCACCTATACACAACAATTGCGTTGGGGGATTCGCAATGGGAGGCCCATTGACCATACTGCCGAGTATGTCGGGTACATCGAGGAGATACTGGAATTGGATTACCGCAATCACTGTACGACGATGTTGCTATGCGAGTGGGTTAAAGCGTCACGGGATGTGCGAGTTCCTAGCATTGAACGTGACAAGTACGGATTCAACGTGGCAAACTTCAACCACATGGACAACAGAGTACATGCGGATTCCTTTGCATTCCCCTTGCATTGTCAGCAGGTGTTTTTCTGCGATGACCCTACGAGACTCGGGTGGAAGATTGTTTGTAGAACAGAAGTTAGAGGGAGGCGAAACACACCCCATCATCAGCATCTAGTGGCCAACGCTATCACTGTTGGTGACGACGAGGACTTCCAGGGCTTGCAACCGCCGATTTTGGAAACGGACCCAATTCGGAGAGCTGCTACGACGGGAGGGAGCTATGTCGTAACCGGAACAGAAACCAACAACCAAGTTGAGATTGAGGAGGAGTAGTGATTTTTGGACATTTTGCTCATAGTACCGTACTTTACTGCCACAACTACAACCCCCGTACTTTGGGAATTGTGGTGGGAGTTGTGATCTCAGATCCTAGGATACCTCCCCTGTCGACCTTCCCGCTCGTCACTAGATTATCGGGTCACTTATTACATTTCGAACCCTTTCATTTACCCTCAAGGTAGTTCGTCCATGGAATTCCCTATTCTGTAGTGGACACCGCGTGCATGAAGCTGATTTTTCCTTCATAAAGACATAAAATGATAGAAATGCGTTGGATGCATTACTGCTGCATCTTTGGGATTTGTCGACTGCTAATAGCCGTGGTCCATAATGGCGAATACATGTCTCATTGTCTATGGCTTATTTTGTACTGCACTAAATCCCTCATATTGGTGTAGGGTTAATTTATGATTAATTAAGTTTAATTAAAGGTTTAATTTAGGGTTAATTTAGGATTAATTCATGTTTAGGTAACAAATATGATATGATTTATTTATTTTTAATTCAATTTGGCCTCGATGTAATGTCTGTACATGGGCGTCGGCCTGATATTATTAACAACTAGTGGGGTACCCGTGTCCTCCGTACACATCATTTTGTTCCGCTGGCCTTGATATTCAGGAGACGTTCTTTATGAATTTCAAGTTCAAGCTCCCATTCTTATCACTTAGCCTGGGGTTCTCCACTACGGCTATCATGGGGCTCACTTCCACTTATCTTAAGTTTTATTAGATTCCCAAATTTTTTAAGTTCCGTATAAAATATACATTGTGAACCATGTGTATATTGATGAGAGCCGCCTTACATTGGAATTAAACAATGTTCCATGCAACCTTTATTGCACGATTCATAAAAGGATAAAAACCATTATGATATTCCCCCTATTTTTACAATATTTTATTTATACTACAAATAAGCTTGTAATATTTGTCAATGTTGGCTCTAATTTTAGTTTGAGCTTACCCAAACACCATGATGATTCAACCAATATGGCTATTATCCATTATTATTTAACCATATCATTGGTAGTAACACTAGATGTTGCGTCTTCTAACCAGTGTTTCAATGTTTTTATAATTTATCTCTAAAACCAATATGTGGACAATGTCAGCACATATCATATTTTATTAAACATGCTTACGTACTATGATTTACATGTTTTAATATTCATGCATAAACATCAATCTATTTAACCCCTACATGGAAAAAGACCCCATGTGAGTTTTTGCAAATCTTGGCCACGTTCCCATGGTTGCAATTCATATTTTCAATTCTTGAAATTCGATAGAGAGATGCAAAAACAAAGGAAGTACATGGGAGTATATGATTTTTTCTCATTTGACCTATCAGAAATTTTTATGCCATCTTATCCCTAAATTTTCAACAGTTTCATGAGCAGATTCTTCAAGATTTGAAAAGGTTCCTACGATGTCAATTTAGAAAATTATTTTTTATTGTATATGAACATTACAAAAATCTTTTTGCGAATACAATTTTTTCTAAATCAAACATTCCATGCAAAAGTTATGCCATCTTCAAGCAAAACTTCGTAAGCCCAGCCATATCATTCATCTACTAAAAAAAATTCTATGACACTCAATTTAATGTGAGATTTTCAATACTAGTAGATAATATTATTTCCTTCCATATAATAAAAAAAAATCTTCTCTTCAGTTCAAAATAGCATGCTAATCCAAGTCAAATATATTTCAATTTTCAAATATTTTCACACATTATTGGGAAGGTACCAAAAAACTTCTTTTCTACATATGAACTATAGATTTTATTTTTTTATTTTTTTATTTTTTTCTATTATAAGATGTTCTGCAAATATTCTAGCTAAAACCATTTAGATTCGTCTTCTAAAAGATATTTAGTTCACAAACAAAGATAACGTGAATTAGCAATTCTTGAACGGGCCACTCCTTGCATAATTGTTTTAAATATTCCACACCCCTTTTCTACTTCTAAAAATTAAGGAACTAATATCATGCTCAACATGATAGTATGAAATTTAGATCTTCTGTAGTTCAAAAATTTCACACTACGTGAAGTTAAAGTCTACTAATCCAAGGAATAAATGAACCATTTCTCTACTTCAAATACTATTATCTATGAATCCATGTGGTGAAAGTATATGAAATTTAGTGAGTATGTCACTTAATAAGTGTTAATTCAGATCCTATAGTTCAGACTAAAAATTTGAGTATTTATTACCTTCCTTGCTTATTCCACTAAAATTATTAAATTTGAAGTATTTTCCTTGGAATTTATAAAAAAAAATAAGTGGTTAAGGAAAAAACTCTTAAGTGTGGATTGGAAATTTCCAACAACTTTTGATGCAACATTGTAGTAAATTTGTAATTTTCAGTACTATATTGAAGATTATTCAACTAACATCTTTCATTTGAAAGTCATTTCAATATCTTAAAATTATCATTTTCAAATACAATATCATACATGTAGGATATTCTGGACACCAGTTCTACCTTACAAATTGAAGTTCCATGTCTTAATCACATTTACGAAAGGTAAAATACAAAAGACATATTACATCATGTGATAAATGCAACGCATCTCTTCCCTACAACAAAATATATTAAGCTTACAAACATTTGTGTGATAAAAGAAGATCCAAAATATAATTGATAAAAGTTCTATCTATAGATTCTACAAATTTTATTTTCAAGATATTTCTTCATATTTCCTGTCACCTGCACATTCACAAAATAGCATGAGATCAAAGTTTCTAAAGCATTTATATTCAATGTAAATTAATTATCTAAACTTTAAATATAGATGACACACAAAATGGAATCCAAGTTCATACACATCTACTTTAATAAAGAGTTTACAAAGCGATATTGTACCTTCATGGTCTTCCTGCTCTTCACAGGTCCTTGGAAACCAGTCCAACACTTGGTAACTTTGGATGAGCTTCCGAAGTGGACTCATACTTTTGTAGTTTTTCAATTACAATTTCGTTTAAGCCTTTAACTCTTCCATTAATGTTTTTACCATTTTTTTTTTCCACCATCAAATTTCGAATTCTACCAACTAAAGTTTCACTAATTTGGACACTACTTCCAATTCTACTAAAATTTGCAGAAAATTCCGAGGGAACAGTTCCATGAAAGTCTTTATTAGCCCTCCATATTAATTCGACTATCCCATCACAACGTCCAAAATCTATACTACATTTATAAGATGGTAGTATAAACTCACCCCCTACTGACGTAAAACCATCTAGATAAGTTGCTAAATTTCCATTATTTTTAAAAATCGGTGCAAAAATCCCAAAAGCATATGAACTTTTATCATTATCTTTATGCATTCGATTATCAAACTTATCAATAGTAAAAACCAGATTATTTACAAAAGGTGACTCTGACTCTAAATCCTGAAATTCACAATCTGAAAAATCAGGGATATTATTTTCTTTAGCCTCCTTTAACATTACTTCGGATAAAGAGGGTGCAAGTGATTTAAATCTTTTTAAATAAAAAGAGGAAATCCACTTTAATACGTTCTTCTGATCCTCTTCCCATTTTTGAATCCGTGATGGTATTTGCTGCATGAAGGAACTAGGACTGTACCTTCCTAGTGTTTTACCTTTCTCCATTCCTGTAAAAAAATATATCTAAATCAAATCATTTGAAAATTAAAACAAATTAATATTAAAACTTATACAAACTATAAAAAATAGAATAACTTAGATATACTTACCTCCTCTCCATCTTATGGAGAACATCTGTCCATGGGATTTTGCAGAGTTAATTTTGATTTCAGCAGCTCCATCTTTTAGATCCAATAATTTTTTTGTTAACTCATTAAATTCATGTTTAAGTTCTTCCGACATAGAATTAAATGAATTAAACTTGGCTACCATTATAATATCATCATTATCTTTGTCGAAAACTAGAACTTTATTTTGATATAATGAAGTATATTCCTCATGAACAATTTCCATAAACTCCCCTTCGAAGTTTTTATCATCTCGCTTTTTCACAACCAAATATGGTTTATCTACATCATAACAGAAAAAAGAGTTAATCAAAGTATAAGAAATAATATATATATACATATATTTTTTAAATAAATAAAGGAAAATAACAAACCTGGAATGTTTTCGTGAAATTTTGTAATTGCTCTTTTATTTCTTTTCCTGGTGTAGGCCTTTGCACCTTTCTTGTTCTTTTCTTTACTCACAGTAAGAATAACCAGGAAAACATATGATAGAATAATCATAATCATTATCACCATTTTTACGAAATCTGCAAAATAAATCAAAATATTTATAAGATATTAAATTAGAATATAGGATTTGAATAGAACATTATAATTTCTATGTTTAAAATGTTATTTCTTTTAAGTCTTTTAAATGAATGTTTTGATAAGTCATGAAAGATATCGCCCGATGTTAATTTCAGCAGGCCAATATCCTTCTAGACGATTTATCATAACTTTCATTCATGAGACTAAATAAGAATAAATTATTAGGATGATGAGTTTACATACACATGGAAGTGCATTTATCCCAAATTAAAGTGTAATTACCAAAATCCCGCAAAGAATACTCATAGATGTACAAACTTGGTTGTATCTAAGCTATCCAGTTACTATCAAACCTTAAAACTAATTTCCATTTTCGTACCTGAGTTGAAATGCGAGATAGGAGCCCTCATATTACAAGCAGCTAAAAGGCATGACAACCAACTCTCAAATGGGCCCCACATACTGGAACCACCTTTACTGGAAGTGTTGAATTTGATCTCGGAACTAGTGCACTTCAGGAACTGCATCCGTTTGCAGAGCCTTCAGAATAGTATATGGATAAATTCTCCACTTCTATAGCAAAGAGCACCCTGCATTCGTTACTCTTCAAGGTCTTGGTTGACATGCCTGAACTATTCTACTCCACCTGACTATTGTGCCCAAGCGCTAGAGATCAATTGATAGGCCTGTAAATGATGCACTATTTCGTCATGTGATTGTAGGCCTTAGTGTGATCATAGGTTAACATCAAAGAATAGTGGACAAAATAACCAGAGATCACGTAGTAACTAGGGATCCTTTCAATTAGATGAAATAACCTGGAATCATTTCTTTTAAAGGGTTATCTTCATTTTCTTGCGCCCTAGGCCGGAGTCCCATCCATATGAGAAAGACAGAGGAAGCTTGTTGTCAGCGGAGAACAACAGGCCACCCAAAGTGCCAACCTTTCCACTCTTGGGCAACCCTGCGAATGCACGACTGCCTACAGAAGTGGTCCTGGGCACACCACTCTGCAATGATATAGGCGCCTTTTCCTTCACATCCACGGCCTTCTCAGGTTGTGCATCTTCCGCCTCAACTCTTTACACCGGATGTTGCGTCTCAGCCTGCAGAGGTGAGAGGAAAACAAATCAAAGACTATCCATCTGATGTGGAAGAAATTCTCCATGGCGTGTACAAGGTTAATGACTTGGGGAAAGAAAAGCCGATTACAGAAATAACCGCATGCTCGGAAAAATGAACCACCCGACCTCTACAAAACAAATTCAGAAGGAGTTTGTTGACTAAGAATAAAAGTGTGAAGACATTATTGATTACCAGGAGACTGGAGATTTAGCTCTTTACACCAAAGGAGCAGGAACTGTAACTTCAGCAGTGGTTGTCTACTCAGTAACTCTGGACTGAGGGGTGGTCGTCTTCTCAGGAGCTGCAGGTTTAGCGGTGGTGGTCTTCTCGGGCACAGGATTCAGTGGTGGTGGTCTTCTCGGGCACTGGATTCAGTGGTAGTCGTCTTCTCAAGAGCTGCAGGTTCAACGGTGGTCGTCTTGTCGGGCACTGCAGCTATCCAAATTCCAAATCGTAAGTAGTGTTTCAAATTCAGAACATGGTTGATAAACATGTACAGAAATTATCATATTCAGGGGGAGACACACTAAGTATATACACAAGGTTTTTATCAAAATTAAATATATTGGTACTACTCATTCCATGAGTAAGTGCACGTATCACTTCAAATTCAAGTCTCGTAATTCATACGTGATCTGCATGTTTGTCTCCCGAACTCAAGGTATCAAAGATGGAATCTACATCGACACCTGCCTTTGTAGTGACATGCCCAACTCTCTAGTTGACTCGCTACATACTTCGTTCGGCCTCACCAAGATTCATATTTACTAATAGCAACTCCCAGACTGGTGGTTCAATATGATAATAAGATATGATCTCCCCCTTATAGATACTGTCCAAGGAGAGACGACACACACATGTATACTTCATATAATATTTTACACTGTGAAAGGATACGATCTTGCAGTTGATAAGATAATCACTTCACAAACAATCTAGAGATCAAGCTTAAAACAACTGACTCTGTAGATCATACTATGCTTTGATTCCATAAATTATTGAAACGTGCATGTTGCAAGAGTGCTTACATGATATCAAAGTACGCACAACCTCGTCCTTTGCTACATCAAGGGCGGCCTCATCGCGATTGTTCCGCACAAGTGGTTCAGCACCTGTAACTCATCCAGATCCCAACTTGTAAGAGCTCAAAATCCCGATTTTGTCACTGGAAAGTGCCTCTCGTCTGCTCATGAGAGACTCATGAACCTGAACTCCAACGTGACGTAAATGAACTTCCCGAACAAGGAAACCTCCAGATTTTAGCAATAGCTCTACCACCTTGACGTGTCCTGACTTCGCAGCTCAAAGCAGTGCCGTATCTCCTTGCTTCAAGAAGAAGAAAAGGCAAAATGAGCACGAGGAGCAAGCAAAAAAAACAGATCAATAAACAAGAATAATGAGAACATAGATGGAGTGGAAAGCCATTCGACCTAAAAATTATCTTCCACTCACCTTGGTGCGCGTATTGACAGGCGCTCCACTGCGAATTCAAATCTGATCTTAACTAGCTCCAAATTCTCACTTCCGAATTCTTCTCTCCCTCAGAAATTCAACCTCCTCCCCAAGCTCCGGCGCCTCTCTAGTTTGTTTTAGTGCTCTTGAACCCTGATTTCCAACGCCCAAGTCACAATGTACAAATTCTATACTCTCTCCCGGCAGCTCTCCAACGTCTAGGTTCCCATACATCCGCCCCGAATGGAAGCTCCCTCCTTAAAACCAGTACGACGCAGGCACAAAAACCTGAAACACTAAACTCCTTCCCTGCGTCGTGTAAAACTTTACTGCATGAGTTCGTGCTCACGATGCATGTCGTAGACAGGAAAAAAAAAACATACACAAAACTCCCTTCAAAAAAAGTTCTTGAGCTCAGAGAAGAGATCGAGCACCCAGACTCGCATTCCAAGCCCTGACACAAGCCGCGAGGCAGCCCGCTGCTCCGGTCTCCGCTCCGCGCCAACCCCAACGTACTTCCTCTCCTTCTTTTTCTAGATATTGATATTCCTGTATTTTTTGTGCCAGAGCTGTTCCTGGGAAACCCGCAATTTCCAGTAAATAGAAATTCTATCCACCTTAGTTAAGCCTCGAAGTCAATAGCCGTGTCATCGGTAGTACTATCAAACGTGCGCTCCAAAATTGCCAACCCACGGTAATCACCAATGTGATGACCGCCGAAAGCGACAACATATTTAATCAACTTCAGATTCTAAACATAGAAGCACGCGGTTCAGTCTTGTTGCATTTTCATTGACTTTTTGCAATATTGGAAACCCGTCACTGTTTGGGTGAGGACGATGAGAAGTTTATTCCTTCGTATCATCAAAATTTAGGTTATTCTCGTTAATTCCTGAAGGACCACGACGTGCATCCGGAGAATATCCGAAGAGTGAGGGGAATGAGGTTGACAGGTGAGAGTGAGGGCGTTACGACGTGCATCAAAGGAGAAATCGACCAGATTGTGGTCGATCTGACTCTGGTCAGGCTCTCAGTTACTAAATTTAGATCGTACGAAGTTGCAACTTTTTGCAGGTTGTAGAGTTTTCCCATACCTTTCCAATGACACCATTCATGCTTCAAAATTCCTCATACTTCAGGAGATATTCATGGTCAAAGTTTGAAAACACTGTTAGGGCATGCTTAAATCTGCCCAAAACTGCGGTATATGCTCATTCATTCTCAAAATCTGCCCAAAATCAATTAGATCGCAGTAACTTCAAAAATTCACCAGAAATTGAGATTTTACTTTTTTTCTAATTTTGTTTTTCGTACATGTAAAAGAGGTAGTAAAGCATGATCTCACAGTTTGGATTTCCAATCCAATAATTTTTTACATGCCTTGTTAATTGTTGAAAATGGGCATTTGTATTTGTATTTCAGCATACCTCCATGTGAAAAATTAAGCATTTCTTTAGGTTTTATAGATCCTATGAGGGTAAAAATTATCTGGACATATTCCTTACTCACATAGGAACAAGAATTTGAAGAGCCTCGTGTCTAATTTCCTTTCAAAAATGGTTTTTTTGGCCCCCAAAACATTAGTTTTCCATTCTACAACAAGGAAAAAATCTTTTTTTTCAACTTTGAACATTACGATCTCACAAATGGTGAGGAATTTGATTCTAAGATTCGGTATGCATGTACATGTACAAGTTAGGTACTAGATCTTTCGGTTACATACTTCAAAAATTGTCAAAAATTGAAAATTTACATCTTGCATCAAAAGAGGGTAGTTTTGAGGGTTTTTGGTTGTTTTGAGGCCACTCACCTTTAGGGGTTAAGGGGATCAGGCCGAGACGACCGGAGGTGCGGTACAGTAGTTTGCCTCGGGAGCAGAGCGTGGAAGGAGTCGGTGCGGAGAGAGTCAGCCTCGAGGCCAGTTGGTGGTTCGGTAAATTTAATGATTACAGTTGTGGTACTTAATGATTTGAACGCACTAAACCTTTTACATTTTATGAAGATTTTTACTAAGGCCCTCTTTACACTAGAGGCGAGAAGCCGTAGAAAAAACCTCACAAGGGCCATGGCTCATCCTTGAGAAGCCAACCTTTGAACTTGACGGCCTTTGGATATAGTGTAAAGTGAGAAGGGACCACAAAATAAAGTGCTCATTTTTTTAATATGATTTTTTTTTATTAAACTTGTTGTCAACCACCAATACAAAAAGATGACATCATGCACTCACCAGTGGAGGGCTATAAGGTCATGAAACAGACGACATCCTATGATAGACATGAAGATGGTAATTTTATTATTTTTTAAGTTTTTTCTTTTGAGCACAAACCAAACAAAGTTTGATTGCAAGGAGACCAAGAACAAAAACAGAGCCGGCAATGCAAGAGGCAGAAGAGGGCTCCCACAGATGCCAGAGGTGCCCATTCTAGCAAGTCTGCAATCGCAATCAGCTCTGGAAACCTACATCATTTCTCGAATCAGCCTGGAAACCACCAATTCCTGACAATGCTACTGTACAGCTATTTTCAAAACATTCTTCAATACCCAAAGATAGAAATGGCCGTTCTGAAATATTCATAAAAAATAAAAATGATTGGCTGTGAGAATTTTGGCCAAATGGCCTCCCGGATTTTACGTCAGGCCCACCTCTTGAGATGGGCTTGACTAAAAATCTGGGGGCCGTGAAAAATGTGCCTTTTTGCTGCCATAAAGGACAAAAGTGTTGTCCATGTCATTTTCTCCTCTTTCGTCGCTTGGGCTGAAAAAATCGGGTGTAAAGTCACATTCTTTGGTCTTCTCGGTTTCTACGCCTCCCATTGGCTGAAATTTCTCTCCTTACGGCCTCTCGCCTCTAGTGTAAAGAGGCCCTAAAAGTACAACTATCAATACTATGTAAAGAGAGTGATCGTTGTCAACATGGTTGTTAACCCCTGAAGGACCACGACCACTTTCGCTCTAAAACCAGTCCAAAACTGCCAGTGCCAAAAAGAGACATGAAAATCACATTTTAAAGTGATTTTTCGGATTTCCAACCATAAGATCTAAAAACAGACTTCTACATAAACATGCCATTGAATTTTGGTTGCAATCCACTACACGGACTGATAGATTTTAGTGTTTAAAGTCAAAACAATGGTTAATTTCTCCCCTGCGTTGAGTAGATCAGGAGACTTTGACTTCACTTTGAATCAAATTTTTGCATTGTACAAGGACTAAATCTTTAAACATTGTCTTAAGCATGATGTTATATCCCAACACACCAATTCTTAGAGGTAAAAAAGGGGTGTAGCATATTCAAAACAACTGTGCAAGGAGTGGAGGTTCAACAATTGCCATTTCACGTTTTTTTTTTGTGAACTACGTTTGTATTTGAATGATAATCCAAATGGTGAATAAGAAGGTTTTCACCACATATTGTTGTTGAAAAAGTAAAAAGTGAAAAATATAAAGATCTCTAGGTTTTATGTAGAAAAGATGAATTTTTTTTCTCCCATTGCCTGACAATGTGTGAAAATGTTTGACTTGGAATAAAATGCCTTTTTACACTAAAGACAAGATTTTTTTTGAAAATTTCCAAAGAAGGAAATATTCTTTATATGTGTGAAAAATCTCAATGTCAATATAAACTTTTGTAAAAAAAATTGGAGGTGCCGGGAGTCCCCACTTTTGGCTTTAAGTGGTACTAACTTTCAAACCAGAAATCCAAAAAATAAAATAAAAATATCTCCACAAAGCTCTTATCATAGAATAAAAAATTCAGAGAAAAAGGATTTTTTTCGAATTTTAGGAACTTACCCAAAATAAGAAATCCCCCCGAAGGAGATTTGGTCCTTTAGAGGTTAAATGGGATCCGTCAGGATATCCACTCTTTCCGCCCATACCCATTACATGTATAGTACCCTCACACAAGTATACGTGCATTTTGCTTTTACAGTTTCCACACTACAGTGCTACCAACTTTGGCACCGTCCTGAGGGCTAAACATTTGTCAATTTACCATGAAATTTTTGGCACAAGATCACTTCTATGTTGAAAACATGTGCGCAAAATTTCAAGGCCAAAACATTTATACAAAAAAAGATATCCAAGATTTATCAACATGGGGTAGCTGTAAGAAAAGTTTCATAGCTGCCAACTTTGACACCCTTCCAAGGATTGAAAGAATTTTTTTGGCCCATGTAATTTTTAGCATGAGATGACCTCTATGTTGATTACATGTGTGAAAAATTTCAAGTCCAAAAGATCCACACAATGAAAACTACATCAAAAGCTAGCAAAATGTGTAGTTGTGAGAAACATTTCACTCCTAGCCAACTTTGACACACTCCCAAGGATTGGATTTTTAGGTATGTTCCCATGAATTTTTTTGACATGAGACAATCTCTATGTTGATCACATGCGTGCCAAATTTGAAGGCCAAAATATCTACATATCAAAAGATTTTTGAAATCTACCAACATGTATAGTTGTGAGAAACATTTCACTCCTGCCAACTTTGACACCCTCCTCAGGATTCAATTTTTTATTTTTCCAAATGATAGTCTCGTCATATGAACATATCTATGTTGGTTATACATGTGCTTCATTTCAAGTCCGAAAGACCCACAAAAGAAAAGAAACAAATCTAAATCTACCAACATGTGTAGTTGTGAGAAACAATCAGCGAAACCATTTCACTATTGTCAACTTTGGCACCCTCCCTAGGTCGGAAAAATTGTTAATTGACCATGAATTTTTGGCACAAGATCACCTTCATGTTGATAACGTATGTGCCAAAAATCAAGGCCAGAAGATGAATACAAGAAACCATCTTTAAAATCTACCAAAATATGTAGCTACGAGAAACAATTTTGAACATCCTTTTTTCTATTCATCATGTGGCCTTGGAATTTGGCACACTTATTATAAACATAGAGGTGGTGTCATGCTAAAATTCCATGGGCAAAAAAAATTCTTTCAATCCTTGGGAGGGTGTCAAAGTTGGTTAGTTGTGAATGGTTCACAACTACACATCTTGGTAGATTTTTAATATATTTTTTTGTATTCATCTTCTGGCCTTGAAATTTGGCACACATGTTGTCAACATAAAGGTGATCTTGTGCAAAAAATGTCATGGTAAATTGACAATTTTTCAGCCCTCAGGAGGGTGCCAAAGTTGGCAGCAGTGTAGTGTGGAAACATACAAAATCAAAAAAGTACGTATATTTGTGTGAGGGTATTGTACATTACATATACAATCTCTGTTGATCTCCATGTTTTCATCTTGTGAAATTAGCATATGAAACCCTTACATTATTTCATTCTTATATAACCCTCATGTCATATCTATGACATCAATGACATTGGGTAAGGTTTTTAAGTTTATATAGCCCCTAAAGGACCAACTATACCCAAAGGGCACACATAGGATTTTGGGCATGTACCTAAATTTTTTCATTATCTCAAGAATTTAAAATCCAAGCTTTAGAAGACTTTTCAAATATATGTAAAAGTCTTATTATTTATTTTAAAAACTAATTTAGGTCCTACATCATCTAAAAACAAATCCAAACAATCTCCTTTCATGGTTCTTTATTGCAAGGTTCAAGAAAATGGAATTTATGAAACATTAATATTGAAGAAAATTGGTATTGAACAAAGTATGCATGTCATGATTTGTTTTTTTCAAATATTCCAAATGAGGTTTAAAAAAATACAAATGGTGCATTACCTTTTTGGATTAATTCAAGTTCTAAACATAACTGGTAAGATATCTATGTGGAGAATAATTTATCTACCTATATAATAGGCGATAGGCTATCCGTCCGCCGCTCCCGGCCACGTGACCTATGGAATTGCCATTTGAATCAAATGTACCTGTTGAATTGAATGTGAACTTTGAAAGAATCCTCCATATGTGTCATTTTGAGGAATCCTTTAAAATGCCCTTTCGAGGAATCCTTTATAGTGACATTTTATTCAAATTTGGCTTATTGAGTTTTAAAATTGTATTATGTATCAAAAATAGAAAAATAAAACCATAATTTCCAACATATTGAAACTACACAATATACTACCTCGGGTACATAAAATAAATGATAGTTATCTAAAGACAATAACACGTATATGAAATAAATAATGGGTATTTAAAGTGAATAGTAGGTATATATAGTACATAATGCATATATAATGGGTGAATTTTATTTTTGCATTTACATTTCTGCATTTACATACTTGAGTTCATGTGAACTTTTTACTACACAAATTAGACAAGTAGGACCATTTTTTCCAACAGGTTTTACTACATTTTTACACTTGATGTAAAATGTATAGATTTTGAAAGGTGATTATGGCCAAAAATGCATGCCTTATAACAATAAGTAGATGGGAGATATCCATCCTTTGTTCAAATAAATCAAAAACTACTTTGGAAAATGATTTTTCATCTACAAAGAGTTGGCGCATTGAAGAAATTAAAAGGAAAAGACAAGATGATATTGGCAAAAAGCAGGAAGAAAATTAAAAAAACAACTTACATAGATGGTACATGTTTTATCTAGAATAGTTGCTTTTGAGTTTGACCTTATATTTGGACAGCAATCGTTGTCAAGGTATATTTTATTTTAGTTTTTATTTTTATTTTTATATGGACATCTTTTGAGATTTCTTTTACACACTCGTCTAATATGCAAAAAACATTTCATTTCTATTAATGGGGTCAATTATTGTCCAGACAAAAAAACAATGTTCTAAAGTTTCATACTAATATTTTTTTCAAATTATGTGTTATTTTTCATATTTCATTTTTAAAATGATTGTATTGAAAATATTTAATACCAACTTCATGTTGTCTTTTTACAATATGATCTCAAGAAGGATTGAAACAATATTGATTTTATGTCAATATTGATATGGAATGCGATTTATGACCCATATGGAATCAATATGACCATAAGAAACATATATTTCTGATATATTCTACATATGAACAAAATTGCCTTCTATTTTCCTCATGTACTTTTGGTAAATAAATTTTGAACAACCAAATCGATTTTTTTTTGTAGTATAAAAATTATAAAGTAGAACCTACAGTAAGCACATAGATGTGTTGTTACCTAGTCTAATGTCAGCATCAACAAGCCTTATGTGGTAATTGAAAAAAAGGCAAGCAAATAATTAAGAGGTTTGAAACAAATCAATTATAGCATGGTTGTGTGTGCTAACAACATGTATATTGTATTCATGTTAAATTTTTACCACACAAACTAGACAAGTAGGGGCTTTTTTCCCAACAACTCTTACCGTACTACATTTGGACATTTGATGCAAAAGATATAAATTTTTGTAGTTCAACGGAGCCCATAATGTTACATGTCCATGGGGACCATTAGATATTGTGGTTTCCATTGGCTAGCATAAACTTTCTTGGTGGTGAAGTTCACCGGTGGTCTTCACCTTATGAAGTTGGCCGGTGGACTTCACCGTTGGGTGTTTACACTACTAACCGGTCAAGACTTCTTCATGCATTACTTTATTCTTTTTTTGTCTTGTCCAACATCCACCGCTCCCCTCAAATAACCATGTCTTGGCCGAGACTTCTTGATCGGCCGGTGGAGTTCTGCACCATAGTGTAAAACCCCCCTAAGATTATACTCGGGGCCAATTCCCCCATATGTAAAGCCCTTGGAGCCAAGAAGTCGGCCGACTTAATAAATGTAGAGAATTTCAGCCATAAATGTAGAGAATTTCAGCCATAAATGAAGAGAAGACGAGGCCAGTAGAGCCGTTCAGATTTCTCTAAATCCAACGGGTCTGATTTGTTGAAAAATATTAAAAAAAAAATTTAAAAAGTTTTTTTTATTGAAATCTGACAATGGCCCCTAGGCCAAGAATTGGCCTTCCGTTCTTGGTGCACCCAAGTCACCATGCTCACGCCATGCTCGGGCCATGTCAGATCATTGTTTTTTAGAATAAAAAATTCTGACAACCAAGTTGGCCTGGCCTCTAGGTGTAAAGGGCTTTGGGCCAATTTTAGCCTCTCCGCCAATCCGAAGTGAGGATTTCAGGCCTCTTACACAACGAATTGGCCCGGCCTCTAGGTGTAAAACAACCCTTAGTTTCAAGGCTCAACTAAGGCTCTAGACTCAAGATTCCGTGTTTGATTTTTTTTAGCCTCTCCTACTGCCAGCTACTAACTGGCATTTCCAATCCAACCTCATTTGCCAATTTGCTAAAACTACATGTAGTTTCGCCTATTTTAACCCCTAAGGTACCGTGACAGTTTTACACCAAAAACACTTCAAAATTGTTGGATTCTAGTGCAATGAACAAAGAAGGAAACCAAAACTTCGATTTCTAGTTCTAGCCGTAGGATCTCAATAAAGACTTATTGAGTAACATACTCACAAAATTTCATAAAGTTTGACCGCATGGATTGAAAGATTATAGTGTTTGAAGTCAAGCAAATGGTTCATTTTCTTCCCTGCGTTCAGTGGATCAGCAGACTTTGACTTCACTTGCTGTCAAATTTTTGCACTACACAAGGTCAAAATCCATTATCATCTTGTTAAGCATGATGTTAGTTCCTTGTACACCAATTTTTAGAGGTAGAGGACGGGTGTAGCATATTCAAAACAGCTGTGCAAGGAGTGGAGGTTCAAAATTTGTTAATTCACACTTTATTTTTTTGTGAACTTAATATGTTTTAGATTGATAATACGCATGGTCAATAAGAAGGTCTACACCACATATTGTTGTGGAAAAAATAAAAAGTGAAAAATATAAAGATGTCTAGGTTTTATGTGGAAAAGAAGAAGTTTTTTTGGTACCTTGCCCGACAATGTGTGACAATGGGTGAAAATAATTGACTTGGGTTGGTATGCTATTTTTCACTAAAGACAAGAGATTTTCTTTGACAATATGAAAGGAGACAATATGACTTGCAAGTATTGAAAATCTCACATTCAATAGAGTGTCGTAGCAAAAGTTTTTGGAGGTGCCTGAGGTGCCCACTCTCCCCATTTGAAACTCAATACCCTATAACTTTTTCATCAAATGTCCAATATAGGAAAAAATTGTTTTCCCACTAAGGTCTTGGTAATGCCTTTTTATAGAAAAAATTCAAAGAGGAATGTTGGAAATTGACACCATAGGAACTTGACGGAACTTTCAAAAAGCCCATTTTTGACACTTGGTCCTTTAGGGGTTAATTGAATTAAATGGAGTCAAATGTCATGATCATCTATTTTGCAATTTCAGATGTGAATAATGAATTGTGGAATTGACATTGACTTGGTGAAATGGCATCAAACTAAGCCACACTAAATTTGGTGCAGTGTGACTGCACAATGAGAAACTGTCACAGAAGACCACATTTCAAGGAACGTAGTTTGAGCTGGTAGTCGAGATGGGGTATTGTGTAATTGCAACATAGGCCCGCTCGAGGTTACACTCTTAGGGTCCAACGAACTCCACCCTTGATTATCCTCTGTTCTACTAGTGTAGCACCTCTAGCGCATGGTATTTTATGCTTCATGTCTGTATTGTCTTATTGATAACTTATTATCCTTTCTATTGAACGTATCCTACTGCGGTTCTTATTAGGGTTTCTTCCATTGCCAATACTTATCACTTGCCGCAACACAGACGAGCATACTTACTCAACTGTCTTGTTGGATTCTATACAAATCATTTCTTAGAGTGAGTGACTTCAGGATAATATTCTGGGAAGATTTATGATTTCTAACCTTGACAGTTTGCACTGACCATTTCCGAAGTGCAACCTTACTGATTCGTGGTACGTTCTTTTCTCAACTCCCGCTGTTGTTTACTTATTATTTTGGCTTATTTTTGTCTTTGCTTAGACGGTTAAAAGGACACACCGATTTTGGAATTCTTTACACTAAAATTTATCACATGTTATTACACATACTTTTCTTGCACAAAACCTAAACCACACCTAGGTCCTATATAACTTGTCGCCCCAGCTATCCAACCACCTCAAAATTGTTCAATTAAGGTTTAAGGTTTAATTGGGAAAAAGCAGAGAGGTTCTTGCGAAATAAACCTAAGCGAGTACAATATAGAGCACTACGTTGAGAGGTAGTACTCATGAATTCACTATGTAGATTCTAGAGAGTTTCATGATCAAAACTGCACAAATTAAACTATGTATTTGGAATGTGCTCTCATAGAAATGGTGATCGTGAAATACGTACAAGTTATGCGGAGTCCTTTTGAATTTTAGAATTCCCGAAGCCATCAGGAATCATAAGTTCATAACGCCCTCTCCTTGTTTTCTAGATAAGACCTCTATTTTTTCTATTTCCAACTTTGTAAATATCTTTAGTAAATGATTCCCTTCAACTACATACCAGCGATAGTGGGTTCAATATTTGTATGTAAATGAGCTTTGCGTCTATTGTTATTTATCATACAATATCATATTGTCCTGTTTAGTTTTTGTCACTTTCAGATTGGCTCGTATGTCTTCCACACAACCGAAAAGATCAGTACCTCATTCCATTATCCTATACTATAACCTGTGATACAATATTCATTCCTTGTTCGTTTACAATTTTACATTTAGTCAGCTTCATCAACGACATCCTCTTCACCCTTATTCAGAGGTACGCATCACTACACCCATATTTTGCAGCATTAGTAATCACTGTATACAAAATAACCTATATGGTAATCCAACGTGATTTTTGCCACCTTCAACTACTCATTACATACTAATTGTCATGGCAACTACTTCCCATGTGTATGTATAGAATCGTTTCTAACTATACCTTCACATTTTTTGGTATGCGGGCTATTAGCCATGGCGGAGGATCTTTTGTTGCCCTTGACGGACCCGCGTCGAATCCAGAGAAGACGGGAGAGAATATGGGCTAGGGAGATGTGTTTAGCCATTGAAGAACAACTCCGCGAAGATCCATCACAACGTCGAGGGCTCAAAATATCTTGTCCTTGTCGGCTCTGCAATAGAGGTGCTCGAACTGGCAAATGTCCGGAGACTGTCTTGGGGCACATTGATGAAATTAGAGGTTGGGGACGACACCCTTCATGCTACGGCTCCGTTCCAGTTACGTTCTGACCTTCTCTCACTCTTCTGCACCTTACCGCTTGTATACTCTTCTTTTATTGCACTAGATTTTAATTCATATTATTATGATAGTCGTATACTCTTTATCAACAGTGCAGACTGGGAACGCTTATTTATAGAGCACTTCAAATAGTTTGCATAGCATTTCAAGAAGTACATACGGATTCAATTGAAATTTAAGTTTTAAATTTTTTCTCTGCAGGGCTTTCCCACTAATGACTCTGACAATGAGTGGGATCAACATATCCTTAGGACATATGGAGAACTGGGTGCCTCTCACGACAATGGACGCACTGCACAAATTGCAGAGGAGGACGATTATATTATACAATGCGTGAATAACACCTTCGCAACGTATGATGATTTGTTTTCAGAAGATTTCAACGAGTCTCAGTCAAATCGAACGACAAACGGTGAAGGACAGTCGAATCCTCCTACACATGGTGAAAGACCCTCAGAGTCGCAACCTCCAAGACACGGTGAAGCCAAAAGCCCGCAGGCGAGGGGATTACGGGTGCCAATGCCTAGTGCAAGCGGGCCTCCATTGCCTCATGTCGAAAATTCAACAACAACTGGAAGTGGGATGCCCAATGCCACTACATCGCCAATGATAGATGAAGAGAACTCCATAGACGATGACGACGATGATTTATATGAATATGCCTCGGATGACGTTCTGGTCAACTTCATGGATGAAAATGATGAAGACAACAACAATACAAACACACCATATCCTCCTGGGGGTGAAGAGGTTTTGCTTGACTATGCCAGTACGCCACTCTACCTTAACTCTAAAATCTCGGTCTTAACAGCCGTGATTTTGATATTGAATCGCATGCGTATGTACGGTGCATCAACTGGATTGATAAACGAAATTTTTATCCTCTTAGGCAAGGTCATTTTGCCTGAGAGGAACGGCCTACCTATTTCAGAATACGAAGCTTCTAAAATGATCAAAAAGCTAGGGTTGAATTATGATTCTATCGATGTTTGTCCAAATAAGTGCATTTTGTTCAGGGGGCGTCAGTACAAACATTTAGATAGTTGCCCGAAATGCGGTGCAGCCAGGAAAAAGAGATCAGGAAAAAGTTTAGTTTCTAGAAGAGTGCTACGATATTTTCCGTTGACTCCTAGAATCGTGCAGCTATTTCTCAGTCCAATACCAGCAGCTGCGATACTCTATGCAGCTTTGCACAAGAGCATTGATGGAAAAATGAGGAGTGTCGCTGACTCATTAGCTTGGGATCATGTTGACAACAAATTTCCAGATTTTGCGGCTGAACCACGAAATCTACGATTAGCGTTAGCTACTGATGGGATTAATCCTTTTTCTGAGAAGCGCAATACCTATGCAGTTTGGCCGGTAATCTTATTAAACCTCAATGTTGCCCCGTGGCTAACCTTTAAAAAATATTTTGTTCTATTGTCGATGATTATTCCTGGGCCAAAAGCAGCCACGGGAGAAAAATTTGATATGTACTTAGAACCCTTGCTCTATGAGCTACAAAAACTATGGGCACAAGGTGTTCGCCTTAGAGATGCTTCTAGAGATCTGGCTGAATCAATTGCTATTGTGAAGGCCATGTTGCTATTCACTATCCATGACTACCCTGCGTACGGGATTGTTGCTGGGCTTGTTACGAAGGGGTATCCGGGATGTGTTTGTTGCGGGCCAAACAACATATCCCACAGATCAAGGACATTAAAGAAGAATGTATGGGACAACCAACACAGGCTGTACTTACCACCACTACATTGGATGCGAGAGGAAGAGAATCTTTTTCGGGGTAGGAAGGAGACTCGACGCGCAAAGCCCCGTTTGACTGGAGCGCAGTCAAAACGTGCAGGACAAGAGCGGAAGAACTATCTCCTGGAAGGAGGAGTTGACGGGGGGTACTAGACCCGCGTCGCCGACATGGAGTTTATAGAGTTTCGGCCCTTTACTCTCTGCCATATTGGGAGGTCAGACATCTTTCACAATTTCTTGAATTTCTAAGTCACAACCTTTTCTATCAACTACAAAACTTGGTAGGTATCTATATTAGTACTTAAAATGACTCCCAGTTCATTTTCTCAAATTCATATGGATCAACAACAGTGTAGATCCATATCATTGCTTTGATCAAAATCATTTGTAAAGTCATGTTAGTATGCATGTTTTCCCAGTACTATTCGTTTCTTGCTGCAGGTAGAATAATGGATTTTATACCATTCCAGTTTAGTTTTGGTATTTATTGTTAATTTTTGACATCTTATTTACATCTATTGATGTAATTAGTGTAATTAATTTAATTCAAATCTGCTGAGTTCAACAGTGTAAAGACTTTGATTTGTTGCAGGAATTGCTAATAAGGCATTCGCTTGACGCTATGCACGTGGAGAAGAATGTCTCTGCAAGCATCCTTGGTTTTGTACTCGGTGAAAAAGACACTATTGGAATACGACGGGACATGTAGGAGATTGGAGCTTCAAGTAGTCCAACTGTACCACTGAATCCCCGCTTCCAACATACGCCGCATTTGCATCTCCAGCCCATGGGAACAACGGGTACGTATTTTAAACCGCATGCCCCCTATAGTTTAACAGTGGCTGATCACGGGAGAGCACGTGTTTTGTGCAATAGGAAGTTCTAGTCGGCCTCAAACCGGAGCACAAAATGAGCGTGAGTCGGATGAATATAGACGTACATATCACGTAGATGAAACGATTCAAACTACCGGCCTTAACATTCCAGAGTACGACGTGGAAGCAACTCTTCGAAACACAGAAGCTGCGGATGACCCGCTTGCGTGGTTGGACGTCAAGTACGAGGATGATGATGACAACAGTGCGGAAGACAGGGAAGTAGAAGGAGTTCCCAAATTATCGGAAGAGCAATGAAGGTGAATCATTCAAGCCTTCCTGAAGCTTTTCGTTCTGAGGTGTTTCAGAGATATGTGTTATGAATGCAAGGATTTTTAGTACGGGCTGAGTTGTATAGCAAGTCATTGTAAAAAAATAGATAGGTAATGACAGCAAAAAAAAGGGAGGAGATGTGTGTATATTGAGGAAAAAATTGAAAAAAATTAGGTAACGGACGCTTATCTATGATAATGTGACTCAATGTTGGTAGAGAGTGTAGGGGCAGTGTGCCAATGCCGGTGTGATATGTGGTTGCTGTGGATAGAGAGTACGAGGCAGAAGCTTGAAAACCTCAATTGTGGTGAGTTCACATAGCCTCGTGGAGAAGAAGATGAGGGATGACTTCTACATGGGGAAAACAGAGTGGAAAATTCACAAAGCCATGGTGGAGAAGAAGATCTTCTTCACTTTGGCCATAGTAGACAGGATAGACCACGAATCACTAGTATGACTTGTAGTAATTCTTGTTATTAGTGAATGATGTGTGGAAGTGGTAGTGCCGCTTTTGATGTCGTACTAAGAATATCAATAGTGAAACTGGATTGTTATGCAGGAGCTACCTCGCATGTTTTTGAATAATCATGCTGAGGACATCTTCCAATATACTTCTATGGTGATGGATGAGGAAGGTGGATCGGAGTGGTCCTTGAATTTTGATGTAGTTCTTGGTGACACATATGAGGGCGCGAAGACGAGCTGCGATGGATGGGGACTCTTCTTCTCCGAGTTGGACTTGAAGTCCAAGGACTTTCTGCTGTTTGAGATGATGGAGAGTGACGTCTTTCTCGTCAATTACTATGCTTGCAACGTGGGGCTGGAAGCATATTACGTTGCGAGATCTGCAACATCGATTGACAAATTTTACAATTATCATTGATGACAGCAGGGGCTTCAAAAAAGTTGTCTATAAAAGTCACACTGGCAATTATGTAAGTGTGAAAATGGTACGTTGCATCTAATGTTTTTTTTTCCAACTTAAATGAATGTGGTATTAGTAATTGAGCTTAGAAAAACCTATGTGCAGGATATACCAACAGCTTTTTGGCGACATAATTAGGTGGAGAATTTTAATCAAATTTGGTATTTATTGGACATGCCTCTATTTGGGAGAGAGGTCAAGGTAGTGAAGTAAGATAAAAGCAACTGCCAAACAACATGTGTGCAAATGACGAGATGGGTTGATTTTTACTTGGATATTGATTTCACAATGGGGGACGAGCTTATCTTCTCCATGACAACAATTCACATTCAAGGTAAAGATTGCAGCATGGGCCTGAGTTTAGTTGCTTAGTTTTGGTAAAAATAGTGAAGGAAAGAACAATTTTTTTTTGCACAAACAATACACACAATTGTATTTGCAGTTGTTTAGTTCAAGGCCGTATCACAGGACAAGGTCCATTTTAGGACAGCTGAGTTGTATGGCCCACTGCACCTATATTTTTTGAACATATTACATGTTGCAAATTCAAGCGACGTTTCTTATTTGTATGCTCTACAATGTAGTCCAATTTCAAGCTGCGGAATCATGTAGTCATGTTGTTAGCTGTTAAACTTAGCAGAGTGTATAGTGTTTGGAATGGTATGTGTTCATAGAGAGCAAATATCCTACTGATAATGTTGTTATATCCAATTGAATATAATGTTTTAACAGAACTTCATGATGTGGATTGCCTAAGTCATACATCTAATTTTGAAAATCCGAACAAGTCTATAATGCACTCCATTCATTAATTTACAGATTACAATTAAGGTCCATCAACAGTAACTACCAGCCTATTACCCACAATAGCAATCCCTGTAACCGTCGTTCATTTAGGGAATATGTCTTAGAAAACTCTCTGAAAGACAGCCACGTGGCTGACACAGATAAATGCCATGAGGAATGCAATTTTTTTAATCCGGCAAAGCACAACAACGGCAAAGTATGAGCATCTGTTTCTACCTAGGTCGCATTTCATTGGTTCCCTTCGATGACCAGAGGAACACCTAGCATTGGGGAAGGAACGACGACTTTTGATTGGTTCCAAGCACTACCAACGTTGGGAAGTTGGTAGCTGGTGGGGGAGGTTTCCCAGGGTACATGACAAACTACTCCCCAAGTACGGGGGTTGTAGTTGTGTGCCCCCTTCATCTATCCGCCGGGACATCCCGGCGGACGTGTAAGTTGACATTACTATGTATCGGAGGACATTTTACATGTTTTTGTTGATGGCCTCTCACGTCCTCTACCGTGTCATAGTCAATGTCTGTGCCAAGACGCCATGCTGCATCATGAATGTTATGGTAGATGTTTTCAGGGACGTCTTCGTGGACATCCCTGAAAACATTCTTCGAGACACGGGCCGCATTGTTGCGGATGTCACCGCGGACATGTCAGTAACAACATGCAAATGTCTAAGGGGATGTCGTACAACATGTTCGGACTGCTGCCAACAGCCACATCATACGAGACACAGGTGACATCCACTGAAACATGACCGCATATGGATGTCCCTTTTGATGTTTCTGGTGATGTCTCCGAGGATGACTACGGAGACACCCAGGTGGGACGTCTCGTAAAACATCTTCCAGAATTTCTGCAAAGACATCGTCGCGTTTCTGCAACGTTCTCAAGGACATCCCGGAGGATGTCTTTAGAGACAGTGACGTCACTGAAGACATATGGAGTTGGATGTCTCAAGTGACGTGGACTTGAACCCAGAATGACGTGTGAGGTTCGTCGACGTGGAATAGTGCTTGCCATGTAGATGAAGAGCTGTAAACTACAAAATATATAATATGTCCACACAGGTATTGCCACTTAGAACTTTGCAAATTCCTTTTTTTTTAAAATTCTGGATTTTGTAGAAAAAATACACTTTAATATTATATGAAGTTATAATTTTTTTTTTAATATTTTAATATACAGTATTGAATTTAGTATGTCAGGTTATATTACAGAATAATCAATTTAAATAATATATTATTATAATATTAATTTTTAATTTTTTTAAAATTTCTACAAAGTAAATTTTATTATTAAAAAGGTTTATATGAAGTAGACAAATCAAAATGATTATAATCAGAATATTCTTTTTATTTTAAAATCAAAAAAATTAGTTTCCAAAAAATAAAAAATAATTTTTTTTTAAAGGGTGGTGCCTTTTTTGTTCTCCTCCTCCACACTGCTGCCCGTCTTGTTGTTTTTTTACTGTTGGGCAGCTTTCTATCTTGCACAGTAGTAACTTTCACGTTCTTACCTCAGATGAAACGATAGTCTGCTGCCAGCGTGGCAGTTTCGCATCACCCAGGATGTCCTCGGTGACGTCCTCGGAGACGGACACGTTGCCGGAAACATCGTCGCGTCTCCTGTTTCACACGCGTGTTTCGGTACCCTCCCACCTCTACTGTTCATTATTGACGCGTGGACATCCTCACGTTCGGGGGGACATTACTGGCTAACACCAAGACATCAACAAAACACGTTGACATGAATGGAGACATAACAAAAAACACGGGTTTCTTATAGTGACTTGTGGCGGCGCTCGATGCCATTTTGGAAGACGTCGCCCCGGAGGTGAAGAAATGGCTTAATGGTGGAGAGATACCTCGATATCAGCACCATCATGGACGTCATGGATATCGAAGGCGGAGTAATATTCGTGCAAGAGATGCTGCAAGAGCTTAGAGCACCACATTAATTTGCGGAAGTAAAGGATTAAAAATTCAATAAACTATGACCAAGTCTAATTTCTCGATTGAATTAGTGTAAGCAAAGCTCTCATGTTCTTTTCTTTGACATTACAAACATAGAATTCATAGTGAGTTGTACACAACGGGATATTTTTTGCCCATTTTGAATGCATTTATATCGAGGTTCAAAGCAAATTTGGACATTACCGTTCTCACATTGCCAAAACTTGTAGTTACACGGCAACCTTGTTGTCTCCCCCAAACCCCTAAACCTACAGCAACGGCAATTGCAAAGAGGAATTCAAAGGAGAAAAACGACGCCCATTTAGCGGACAGGCCGCGGGCAGTCCGCGGTCTATGGGGGCCAATCCGCGGGCAGTCCGCGGGCAATTTGCTGCCAGTCCGCGGGAAATCCGCGGGTAGTCCGCACGCAATTTGTTGCCAGTCTGCGGGCTCTTCCAACCTAATCCGCGCCCCGTCCGCTCCCAGTCCGCGGCGAGTCGGCGCCCAGTACGCGGCGAGTCCGCTCCCCGACCGCGCTGTTCTCCAAGTTCCCAACCCTATCCGCAATGTTCCCGACCCCTTGCAGCCTATATACAGGCGGATAGGCCATTGACGCCTTCACTTTTTTCCCTCCATTTCCTTGCCCAATAGGAACCCGAGACCTTGTTGCGCAAGCACCATTGCACGGGTTTCGAGGGTATAGGAGTTGGGAGAGACGAATGCGGGGGGAACCCTTGTCATTTTTTTCCAGACTCACTCACTTTCGCACTGCACTTTAAGTGACCGGTTTAAGTGACCGGTTAATTATTTTACAGAAATGGCCGATAGCAGGGTGCATTATCAAGATGTAGACATGCAACTCCACGAGGCTCATCAGGTGGAAATTCAATCAACCACTGCTGCAGCCAATCGTGTGAGTGGTGGTATGTTGGCGAGAGGACAAGGTAGTGGAAGTGGGCGAAGTGATAGGGGTCGCAGGCACGGCATGGAACAACTGCACCAAGAATTTCATGCACCTGGACAAAATAATTCTCGTGGGTCGAAATCACATTCACGAGGCATAGTAGGATCTCAAGGGGTTCTACGAGGATCTGCACGGAGGACCACTGAAGGTGGGCGGTCACGAGGATCACAAAGTTTCAGCGGATTTCGACACCCGAGAGCTCGCAGTTCAGGCGGATCAAGTGGTGAGCCCGCAACAAGAGAGCCATCGTTGAAGGCCGTTCAACATGGTGCGGTACCATCTACAAGAAATTCCTTGGTTCCAAGCGAACCTTCAGTTGGAGCGGGACGAGGGCGGGATAAACAGCCAGCTTTTTCTCAAGACTCAGAGCCCTACAAGAAAAGAGCAAGGACGAGCCATTTGGATGCAATGAGCAAGGAATTTAAGTTCCGGGTTGTAGCAGATATATTATTTTGGATAATAGAGAAAGGTCTATCCAGGTTGGAGAAACGGTACTTGTGTAATGGCGCTACAGCACTAGAAGCTATGGAGGCAAGATTGGTACTCATTATCCAAAATATTGCCAATGAAGAAAAATTTCACGAAGACAAAATGAGACATTCAATGGACACATGGCCCATATTGTTTGCCAAACAAGTTGTTCACAACCCCGTGAAGACTATTTGGGATGTCTATTACAAGGAAGATGTAAGCGAACAGGCAATGGATGTAAAGTTATTATTTGAGAGACTGTAAATGGTAGAAGAAATCAAGCCGAAAGGGAGAACTAACCTCGTTATTCCTTGGATTGATCAAGATTTGGTTGCGCGGGTTGCGAGTAGAGGTCGCAAAGGTGTAGTGTGGCTTCCAATGGACGCGGAGGTGAAGGCGTTGGATACTAGAAATTATGAAGGAAGCTTTGGAGTTGTCCGTCGTGTGAGTATTGAGGGCGTAAGTTGCATTCCAGCACACGTGGACTTTGCGGGGAAAACAATGAAGGAGGATAGTCGTGGAAAAAAACCGGGAGATACGTTCAATTGAGGCGCTAGCGTGTCCAGTAGACCATGCAAGGGTTATCAAAATTCAGTACCTCGATAGAAGAACATACGAGTCGTATACTCTATGGTGGAATGGTGGCTCACTAGCATCCATTTGGAGGATCGATTCAAAATATGAGGAGGAACACGAGGATGATATTCTAAAAACAGCTGGAATCGACCTTGAGGCTCGTAT